>JAQZBX010009331.1:0-11347 GCA_029593785.1 Cabassous unicinctus
GGGAGAGGGAGAGTGAGAGGATTAAAGAAAAAGAAGTACATACGTTTTTTCCATACTAGATTCTAGATTGCACAGGAGCCTTCTTCTGTTTGTAAGCTCAGTTCTTGTTAAAATTTTAACTGTTCAGTACATGAATATATTCTCATTTCAAAAGACTAAGCTTATATAAATGTGTATATAGTAAAATGTAAAAGTCTCATTACATTTTTTCTCCCATCCCTACATCTCTCCCCAGGAAAATAGTTATTTTTCATGATATGTTATTTATGTTAACTTGTAATGGATTTATTATTTTAAATGAATTGATAAATATTTTAAAAATTTATCAGCTTTAATTTCTAATATGAGAAAATATTGATAGTTGTAGCCCACATAAACAAAAAATCTTTGGGGTCCTCAATTTTTTAAGAACATTAAAGGGGTTTTGAGCCAAAAAAATATGAAAACTGCTGTAGTATATTAAGTCACTAGTTAATGAACATTGTGTAGCCCATAGCAAATATAGAAAAATTCCCATGATATAATGTCAGTGAGAAAAGTGAAATACATACTCTGTAAGTATTATTAAAGTTATGAGACAAAGAATAGAAAAAACTGGGAAAAATTCAGTTAAAATGTAAGTGGTCATTATATTAAGGATATAGTATTTTGAGTTATTTTATTCTCAGTTTTTCCAAGGGTTTTTATACTATGATTAAAATTATGTATGATAAAAAAATGTATTAAAATATGAATGGGAATACTATTTGCATTTCAGAAACTCTGTAGTGATGCTCAAGTCAAAGTCTTTGGGAAATGCTGCCAGTTGAAACCTGGAGGGGACAGTTCTTCCTCTTTGGATAGTTCTATGACTTCATCTTCTGATGTAAAAGACCAGTGTCCTAAGTATCAGGTAAGATCACGAATCTCATTTATTACTCATACATTCATAAATATTTTGAGTATCTACAATGTACTGTGCATCATCCTAGGGATATATCAATGACTAGTCTTTTCTCTCTTGGAGCTTTTACCTTTTAGCTGGGGAGACAGGTTATTAGACAAGTAAGTTTATGAAATTGAATAAATATTACGATAGAGGAAGTACAGAGTGCTATGAGTATAGTAGCAGAGGATTTTCTTCTCTTTCTGTTTTCCAGTTGAGATCTATTAGGCTACCAAAACATATTCCTATTTTGTATCTCTTTAAATGATTGAAGTATGAGGATAAATATAATAATATATCCATATGTAATATAAAATTAAAAGTGTGATTGAAAGTGTACACAATCAGAAATGTATATTTTTAAAAATTTCTCAAAGGTACTAGGGTCTTTTAAAATACAGAATTGAACAAATCAGTTAATACATAGGGGCTTCTCTATAATCTTGTTACATTTTACGTAAGTGCTTATTTTCAGATTAGGCAAATAAGTTCATTTCATGTGAATTTATTTGTGTCATCCAAGCTTCCATTAATCATAAGTATTTTATATTTAGCGATACCAAAATAGAATCTTGGGCTTTTTAATTATTTGTAATGAAGTAGTTAAGTTTGATGGAAATTGATCCTTATACATTATCAGTGAGACATTATATATGAAAGGACTCTGAAATTATTAAATACACCTGCCAAGAGGAGGTAGTACATAGTTCCCCTCTGTCATAATACCTTAACAAGTCCCTAATAACACTATGCCATGTAACATCATAGTGACTTGTGCCAATTTTGCATAGTTTGGGAAGCTTTCTAATTTCATCAGTTGTGCAAATTTGCCTTTCTTTCTTTACATTAAGCAGTTAAAAATGAATATTAGCAAACTGATTAAGATTGTAGAAACCCTAAAGCACTGTGTGATTGTAATCCCATTTGCATCAGAATCTCTAGAGACTTTCTTTTTAAAACTACAGATTCCAGGTCATGCACCCAGATACTCTGCTTAAGAGAACTAAATCTATGTGTAACAGTAAGGTTAGATCTACAAGATATACTATAAAATAAAATGAATTTGCAAATCAGTATATATAATGTAGAATCGCTTTTTTAATAAAGTACCCTTTAGGTAGAATAACTGTAGCAAAGGAATTTTTAATAAAAATTAATATTTGATATTTGAAATAGTCATAAAGTTTTAAATTTTGCAATTTTATTAATCTTATGATTATTGTTTAGGGTTCTCCGTGCTCTTCTGATGCGAATATGCTTGGAGAGATGATGTTTGGCTCAGTAGCAATGAGCTACAAGGGATCCACTTTAAAAATTCATCAGATCCGGTGAGGAGTTTTTTTTTTTTTTTAATTTTTCTAGAACATTCAATTTTGTTGACGGTGAGAGAATTTTATATGCTCTGCATGTAAATTGATACTTGATATCGCTGATACATCATTTATTATGTTTTATGGGTGTATTGACATTTCATGACTGCTGTGAAATCTCTTTGATTTATACATTTTTATTAATAATATATCAAAAAGGTTATATCTCTGTCCTCTTTTTCTTCATAGTTCCCCTCCACAGCTTATGCTCAGCAAAGTTTTTACTGCACGGACTGGCAGCAGTATCTGTGGAAGTCTCAATACGTAAGTGATTTTGGATGCAGGGGGAAGTGGATTATTTATGATGCTCAAATTACGAAAACTAACAAACTGCTCTCAGGATTGCAGCATAAATTCAGATTATCTTCTCTTCCCTTAAGTTTGAACTTTTATGGAAGCCAGATTGCATCCTCATTTGAGTTTAGTTGAAGAAACAGGAGATGTGGTTTCTGTTTCACTAATTTACTGGAAGCCATAGATAGAAGTAAAAATGTTGAATGCATTGCCATCTTGGGTTGACAAGTTGATTTTCAGTTTTCCATTGCCATGCCTAGTTAACACTTGTAGGTTTTGCTCTTAAGTTTTCAGATACTCTGCAGAATTAACCCTGCAAACAAGAGTGGCCAAGGCCAGCCATGTGGTGAGGAACAGATATTAAAAGCTTTTAATGCCATGATTAGAATAGTAAAGCCTAAACAATGGCAGGCTTGATGACAGGATTATGGGCCATATGCTAGGACCTAGTAAATGAAGAATTGGGGCTAGGGTCAGGTGCAAGTAGACCTCAGAGAATGGTTCTGCAGGTGCAAAATCAGAAAGGGCTTGCTGGAGAGCCAGAGTCTCTGGGGCTAACTTCAGGTCAAAAGCAGCAAGAGACAGCAAGGAGACTAGTCTAAAGGAATTCTTTTGAGCTCCATTAATTGTAAAAGCTCTAAAAAGAATTCTGTTCTGAGAGGTTTTATTAACTAAGTTTCTAATACTTGTAGCCCTTTTTATTTTTCTTTTAGGAGGAAAGGAAGGAAGAGGAGAGATGTTCTATAAAATTTCATGGATGCTAAATAAAAAGTCTTAATGTCAAAAATGCTAATTATTGAGAGTTTTAATACTACAGAAATTAGAGACCCTAAGTAAGAATAACTGATTTTAGCGATGATCGCCTCAATTTCTTCATCATTTTAAAGTTAGAATTGATAATTCCTAAAATCTCTGAAAAGGATACTTTGTACTAAAAACATGAAGTAATTTATTTTTGTTATTCTGTGTGATTTACTAAAATAATTACAAGATATTTAGAGTATATGGAGTAAAGATAGTGTTTTAATATTTTACTGCTCCTCCACCCCACTCCCCACCATCCTCACTGAAAGTTTAGAAAATATTTTCATTTCAGGTCCAAAATGCTAGGGGAAGTCTTGTTTGTAATTTAAATTAGGTTCAACAGACTTTTTCTGGAAAGACCCAGATAGTAAATATTTTTAGCTTTGTGTATATCACAAAGTCACATTTTCTCAACTCTGCTATTGTAGCATGAAAGCAGCCATAGACAATATATAAATGAGTGTGGGTGTATTAGTCAGAGTTCTCTAGGGAAATAGAACTGACAGGAGATATCTGTAAATAGTACGAGATTTTACAGAACTGTGTCACGACCATGGGGATGTACAAGTCCAAATTCCGTAGGACCACAAGCCAGGGATTCTTATGAAGGTCCTCGAGTTCCCCAGCAGATGCTGGCTGTCTCAAGTAGAGATGGGAATTCTCTCTCTGAATGCTGAAATCACTTCCCCTTTTAAGGCTTTCAACTGATTAGATGAGACATCACTCATTGCTGATGACAGTACTCCTCCTCAGTTGGTTGTAGATGCAATCAGCCATGAATGCAATCAAATCATTGGTGATTTGATTGTATTACAATTAGCCCAGTGCTGGTTTGATCAAACAACTGGGCATCATTACCTAGCCAAGTTGACACATTAGCCTAACCATCATCACAGGAGGTGTCTGTGTTCCACTCAGACTTTATTTCCCAAAGCAGAAAGCACGCTTGATTTGGCCTTCAGGTTGTAGTTTGCCAACTCCTGATTTAAATGATTATTTTAGTTAGTTTATAGTAGTAATGGAGAAACTTACCTGTTTTGCACTTAAAATTTCATTGGAATGTATAAAGAATAAGAATTGCTATCAGGAGCATAAAATGAATTTCGAATTTTTTGTTTTTTTTTTTTCTTCTTCATAGCCTGCAAGACAGTCTTGAATTTATCAATCAGGACAACAATACATTAAAAGCTGATAATAGCACAGTTATTAATGGACTACTTGGAAATATAGGTAAATGATTGCTTTGAGTTTATAAGTTTTAAAGATTTTAACAGTTTAAGAAAGGTTTGAAGTTTTTATTGTAAGACCAAAGAGTTTCATATACTAGAAGTGGAACACGCATTTAAATTGCAAGTAGTGTAATGTTTGTATTATTTGGAAAACATAATTTTCATATATTTAAACATAATATTTTGTATCTGAAAAAAAGAATACTGAGGATATATCTAATTTGTCTTCATTGTTTTTTGCTTTTGTTTTTAACTTTGATGCATTTGGTAAAGACATTGTTATTGATAGGGAGTCTTTACTAACTTAGTTGAATATTTCAGCTGTGGAAGACTGATATTACACCTCCTCCCTTCTCTCTTCTCCAACTGTAAAAGTTATTTTGAAATGATGCTTGTTTTTGTGACCTGTAGTTCAGATGAGCAGACATTCAAAGTTGATGTTTCTTAAAATGTTTTTTAATAGCAGCATATTTAGTAATTTGGTTAGTTTTGCTTAAGTTCAACATTTTTAAGTGATAAACTGTTTCTGAAATTTCTTGTCATTTTTTTTTAATATTAGATAACTCAACTAAATTGCGGCCCAGTGTATGAGGAACTGTAGTATGTAATGGAATGGACAGCAGTTAGAATAATATGAATATTTCTCTCCCCCTCTGTTTAGTGAGAGCTTGTAACTAATTTTAGTATATATGTGTTAGGTGCATGTCTTAATGGAAAGTACAGATTTTTCTTCTAATTCTAGCAATATATTTTTAATATTACTTTTTATGTCATGTTCATTCAAATGAGCAAGCATTTTTAAGCAATCGTAACAATAAGGAATCATAATAGGCATGTAATATATGTGCATGTCTAGTAGAAATATAAAAATTCTTTTTCTTTACTAATTTGATTAATCACCTCATTGATTTTAATCAAGTAAAAATGTAACAAAGAAATAACCATTTTTTTCTTTATAATTTGACACTTTTTAAAGCTCAGGAGGCATTTTAATAAAAATTCCATATCACTTTAAAAAGAAAAATTATACTATAGAAGCTAGATATATTCATCTACTCTGTTTTAATTTAGATTAGAAAATTAATCTATTGAACAAAATAGAAACTTTAAATAACGAACAGCTTTTACTTCCAGGCTCTTAATTGTTAATCAAGTATATCTGAGCACCGTTTCTTATTTTCCTTAAATTTGCAATCATTTAATCAACAAATACTTATTAAGTACATGTAATATGCCAAGCACTCTACCAGTCCCTTAGGATACAGTGATGAACCACACACAAATCCTGCCTTAACAGATTTATGGTTAGTGGGCATAAGACAAATAGTACAACAATTAGAGTATGGTGTAGTGAATTCTTGGACAGGTTTAAGAGCAGAGTGTGACAGAAAGAAAGAGTAGCACCTGATTCAGCCTTGGAGAGTTGGATAGGCTTCCTGGAGGAAGTGAGGCCTGAGCTTGAAGGATTAGCCTGATGGTTGGGAAAAGAAATGTTCCAGTGGAAGCAAGAGCATGTGTAAAGACCTGGGGGCAAAAGATCATAGAGTATGGAAAGAATGTAAATAAATCAGTGTAGGTGGAATATAGGGTAGAAGCAAAGGAAGTGAAAAGAATACAGAAGTGAGCAAAGAGCCAGATCATGAAGGGCATTTTGAGCTACATTGAAGAATCTGGATTTATCTTTTGGGAAGTTGTGTATCAGGAAGGGTGTGTGTGTTTGGGTCCTCAGATAAACAGACACCAAGACAGAATTAAACATACTGGGATTTTATTAGGGAAAATGAATATATGTTGAGAAAATGGGGAGGGACCTAGGTAAGTCTAAGAAAGCCCTCAGATTGTGTTGCAAGTCTGACCCTGAACGAAGGAGAGAGGCATAGAAGGTTGAGTTGAAGTGTTCCAGCCTATCATGCAGTCCAAGAATGGTTTGGCAAGGCCATTGTGGAGTCTTAAAGCTAAATTTGGTTGTCAGAGGAGTTCCATGTCTCTCAGCAGTGGGCCTCCCTTAGTATAACTGCCTTGTTCAGTCATTGGCTGGGAGCATCCCACGGGATGTGTGACCTTGGCACAAACTGGCAATGGGTTTCGGAGTACAGCTGCTGGATCCCGTGGCCACTTACACTCCTTATAGTTTGAAATTTTCAAGGTGTATTCTCAATGCCAAAACAGAAGCATTTTTCAGCATATAGCAAGGTGATCAGATCAGATTTGTATCTGCAAAAGAGTATTCTAACTACAGTGGGAATGGATTCAAGCAAGCCATTGGGATTGAGCAAAGACCCATATTAGAAGTCTGCTCATGGTAATCCTAGTGACGTGATGGTGACCTGGATTAGGATTGTGCCAGTGGGGATAGAGAATTGTTGAGGGGTTCATTAAATGGAAATAGAATGGACAGGGCTTGTTAATGGGGTAGAAGAGGTAAGAGAAAAGGAGGAACACAGGGTAGTGCTTTGTTAGCTTGTTGAGTAATTGCATGGGTTTTGATATCTTCACTGAGCAGAACAGAAGAAATTGGAATTGATGGTTTTAGGTTTAGGCATTGTGACAGTTTGTAGCTGGATGGATCCCAGTATATCATATCCTTAGGGCTGTTTGATTGAGTGTGGGACCTTTTTGATTGGATTACTTCAGTTGAGGGCCTTTGATTGGATTGTGCAATGCAGGGTGGGTCTTGGTCCTCTTGTTAGAGTCCTTTATAAACAGAGAACTAAAAGCACCACACACACACACACACACACACACACACACACACACACACACACAGAGAGAGAGAGAGAGAGAGAGAGAAAGCCTCAGAGACAGAAGGAGAGGTCCTAGAGGCTAGACCTAGTGGAGCATGGAGACATGGAAAGAGGTCTCCAAGAGGCTAGGCCCACAGAGCAGTTCAAGGCTGAAGAGATGAGGGGAGAGATGAGCAGACCTGTATTGAATTGGACGTGTTGATGGGATATCCAAGTGAAAATGTCCATTATAGTTTGTTAGAGTGATAGGTATGTTATAGTGATAACTGCCATAACCTAAAAACTATTAAACATATAAGGATTTAAACAGAATAGAAATTTTTTTTTTCCCACTCATGTAAAATCCAAAACGGTATTCCTGACTGGCAGACAGTTTACCTTTAAGCAGTGTTTTAAAGATACTGTCTCCCTCTTTGGGTTGTACCATATTTAACATGTGGCCTCCACGTTTGTGCTCAGCTGCATTAAGTCAGTAGAAGAGGATCAGGCGTGGAGAAGGCACATCCACTTTGTGCCTAGAAGTAACATACATCATTTTTGTTCATATTGCATTGGTGATAGCAAATCATACAGCCCCATCTACATATAAAGGAGTCTGAAAACATGGTCCCTTGCTGGGCAGCTGCTTCCCAGAGATTACTTCATACTATGGAAGGTGAATATAACTTTTTATTGGATATTTAGCTGTATTTGTCATGGATTTGAGACTCATCAGCACATAAGTGAAAATTGAAATCATAGGAATGGATGAGAAGACCCAGGAAATGTAAATAATGAGAAGGAAGGATTGTTGAGAACAAACCTTTGGGAACACTGACTTTAAAGAATGAGTAGGAGATGAGAATCACACAAAGGAGACTGAGGAAAAAATTATAAGAGAGTGTGGTATCATGAAAACTGAGAGAAAGTTTGAAATGGAATATATTCAGCATCAAATACTGTTTTGAAGTAATATAACAAGGACTGTATTATACAACCAGAAAGTTTTTGGTGGCCTAGGTGGGGGGTTTCAGTGGTGAGCATAGAAGCCAAAGTTGAGGAGAGACAAAGGTTAATCTTTTTTCCAAGATGCAAATAGTGGTTCTCCAACTCTTTAGTTTTGGTAACCCTTTACACTCTTAGAAGTTTTTATTTTATTTTATTTTATTTTTAATAGGAGGTACTGGAGATTGAACCCAGGACTTCATACACGGGAAGCAGATGCTCAAACCACTGAGCTATACCTGCTCCCATCTTAGAAATTTTTGAGAACCACAGAGAACTTTTGTTTATGTGGCTTACATTTTATTTATATAGTAATCCATTAAAAATAACACTAATAACCTCTTTCAGGTTAACATAAATAGCATATTTTTAAAAATAGCTAAGACAAAAAAAATGAAATTTAATATCTGCCTTAATAGAAGACAGCTGGATTCTCATATCTGTTTCTGAATCTAATCGGCTGTGATAAGTGTTTTGGTTGAAGTGTATCCAGAAGATCCAGTCTCAGATATTTAGTTGGATATTTAGGGGTCCTTGGATTACATTTTGATAACTGATTAGATGTGTGGAGGGAAGGTAGATTAACTTTGTTTAAATATTAATGGAAAAAGGTTATAAGGAGGGTGAGGTTAGAGATAGAGGTGATAATTGGTAGAGTGAGGTTTTTGGAGGAGGAAGAGGAGTTGGAGTCCTAGGAGACAGAATAATTAGCTTTGGAAGCAAGAGCGGGACTTCTTGGATATTTTATTAAGTCCCTACCACATAGTAAGCCTTGAATAATGTTACCTGTTATTACTGTTCAGGCAGGAAGGAGACAAGGATGGGTGAGAATTTTGGTAAGTTTGGAGGTAGGGTGGTAGGAAAAGGAGGGTTCCCATCTGGTGAATTATTCTTCTGTCTATGTGCAAATGCATGCCTATGCATGGTGTGGGAGACAATGATATGGTAAGAATGATGAAGAGGTAGTTGGGGAAAGAGTTTAAAGAGAGTAGATAAGTTTTGAAGTAGCTACTGAGACTTGAGGAAAGAGCTGACCATGGAAATATGGAAGAATTACTGTATGTTCACTATAGTTATAGAAATCCTTGTTGTAGAAAAATGATGCCTATTACCACTTTGAAAAAAAGAAATATATATATATATATATTTAAAGAGAAAGCCCCTATTCAATCTTTGGAAAACCTCCTAGGTGGCTATTTAGGATGTCTTGATTAAGCATAACTAACAGATAACACAGCTGCTTGCTTCCAGGCTGTAATGTTGCCCTATTTGGGTCTTCAGACTGTTATCTTCTCAGATCAAGTGTGTGGCAGCCACTTCTTTTGTAAAGAAGTGAGGAGTCTGGCCCTGAAGGGCTGCAGGCTGCATTGGCTTTCCTGCTTCCTCATTGACTGACCCCTGGTCTGGGACCCTTGGTTTCTGCCATTACCTTGTAACTAATTCCTAGCTTAGAAAAACCAATTTTTATGCTAATTTGTCAATAAAATCCTTTTTCTGTATTTTCTCCTTATTGTATGTTGTGTTTTGTTTTCTCAGCCAAGCACTTAGGTAGTTTTCTCCTTACTGCAATTGCAGAATATTACAATCTTAAAACTGACTTTAAAAAAAATAAATTTATTTGGGAAATGCTAGATTATGTAGATAACATTGCTGTGACTATTTTAGATAGAAAGGATTGAACATTTAAAATAAATTTTACCTTGTATAGTGAAAATTTACTTCTTTTATTATGTACATATTTATTACTAAATGGGCATGAAATTGCTATGTTTGACCTAATCCAATGATGTGGGTGGGTGGGGGGGAACCATCCCGTTTCAAAAAGGGGAAGCCAGTTTGAATTACTCTTATTAGTTTGAAAGTTTCCATCCATATCTGTTGATCTGCCCTTGTGCTGCCTTAGCTTGCCTTTATTCCTGACGCATTGTGGCTTCTCTAACAGCCCTCTTTCATGTGTATTTTACGTTTTTGCCATGTAGGTCTTTCACAGTTCTGCAGCCCCAGGCGGGCATTCTCTGAGCAGGGTCCGCTCCGCCTGATCAGGAGCGCCTCTTTCTTTGCAGGTTTGCGATGTGCTGTGTGGGTAGACTAGTTGGTGTGCCCCAGAGGCTAGAATCTATAGTTAAGCTGTGGAAACAAGAGTCTAGATGAATGCAGTTGGGCAGGGTATGGTTAAGAATTGTTTAGGAAGTATAAGAACTTAATTCCTTTCTACTGATTATGGTTCTTAAAGTTTCTAGAAACTAGGTTATCAGTGGATTGACATTTTCATGAAATTTAAGTTTGCCATTTCTTATCTCATGGTGTCATAATAATTTTAATTTTTAGAATCCTAAATCAGATTTTAATTTGGCATTTATTCCTTATAATACCAGCTATAATTTCTAATGTGACACACTGTCTTGTTTCCATGGCTGAGTAGCTTTTGTACCATAGTTCACCAATTACGAAAATATACTATCGTATTATTCTTGCAAAATTTCTATCTTCACTATTCCATAAGTGATATTTTTCTTGGAGCTATGATTTAGATGAACAAGCACCATTATAATCCTCTGTAAAAGGCATAAATATTTGTTTATGTCATTAAATTGATGATTGTAGAGTGTATATTCATGCTTTTGTATCCAGGACTAGTAATTTTCTATGTTTTCACATATTTTAATAGGTTACCTAATATTGTAACCTTCTGGTGGAAATTAGTAGAATTTGAGCAAATTTATTCATAGATGCTCTCACACTGGTATCAATTTGGCCCTTGCTTCTTGTTTTAATTAACTTTAATTTACTCTATAAATATGAAATATGAATAATACATACTATTATAGACAATTTGGAAAATAGATATATATTAACTATTTTGTCTGCCAGAGATATTAGCTCTTTTTATTTTATTTTATTTTTTTAAACCAAATTGAGCTCATACCATTCAAATAGTTTTCCTAAACATTTTATTATGGAGAATTTTGAGAACATGCATGAAAATAGGCAGAATAG
>JAQZBX010009331.1:11447-46410 GCA_029593785.1 Cabassous unicinctus
CAAGCTTGTTCAGCTGAATAATAGCTCCTGGTGTTGGGTTGGTGCCATGCTATTGAAAAAAAATGAATGCAGTGAGATGAGCATGAAATTATTTGCTACTTAAAAGGAGAAACATTAACCTGAATAGGAATATATTTTATAACTGACAGTTTTGTCTTGATTCACAGTTCATAGCAACCCAATGGACATGCCTGGAAGAGAGCTGAATGAGGACAGAGACAGTGGCATAGCACGCTCTGGTAATGCCAGGTTCCTGTGTTAATGTGCTTTATTATGAGGTCACTGCTAACTGGGATTGATTTTTTTTTCCCCCCTTGCCTTTATCCAATTTTATGTGCAGTTTGTTAGTGTTTGGTATTAACCTTACAAGAAAATTGTGGAGAGAGAGATCTTTTAATTTCTTCATGTTTATTATTAAATGTTGAGAGTTGTTTTTCCCTGCTTCAGGTGGAGTGTGGCCTGGACAAGTGCATGCTGATTTAGGCATAACCAGTACTAGAAAAAAGTATTGCTCATGTGATTGCTTAGAAATCCTGGTAAAGAAAACACATTTGATTATATCTGCTTACTCCTAAGTAGAGGCTGAGTGGTCAGATTGCCTTTTGCCCAGAAAAACCTTAGACATTTTGAACCAATGCTATACATACTTCTTTCAAATATGGACTCTTCCAAACTTTGTATGTCTAGCACACATTTATTGAAACATGCTGGGGTTAAAAAAAAGAAAATTAAAGCCAGAATTTGCCCTTAAGCATAGAATCTACTAAGATAATCAGGATAATCAACTTTCATAGTTCATTTTGTGATATGTACTGTGATAAACTTGTGCTGAAAAGTTCAGAGAAAGGGCACCTGACTTTACCTGCAAAAGGGGCAAGATGTCAGCAATCTTTACAGGGGTATAATGCTTGAGTTGTCTTGAGAGACATAGAAGTTATCTAGGAAAAGGCATGGAAGAAAGAAGAAGGAAAAAGTGTTTTTTGTGTGTGTGTGCCCAGAGATCAACATTAGCGAGGGAAGAAGGGAATAATTCAAAATCTTAGTTTTGAATTATTGTTGTATATGAAAAACTTTACTCCCTGTGGTTATCCATATGTGTTATCACATTTACATGGCTCTGCTATCTAAATTGTTTACTGTTCAGTTCTGAGCATAGATAGGAAATGCAACTTTACCATATGTTGTAATCCTTAGCTGTACGTTAGAATATGGAAAGGTTTAATTTTTTTTTCAAATATCTGAACTTTTAAAGACTGATTTAGCCTAGAGCAGGGCTTAGATACCTATAAGTAAAAAAACACAGCAAAACAAAAAAATTCCGCATGATTCTGATGGACAGCTAGTATTGAGAATCACTACTCTAATAATCTCACCCTTCTCTTCTAATTGTGTTTGTTGTTTTTTGTTCTGAGTTGCTAATCTAGAGTATATTTCTCTTACTATACTTTGCTTCTATGTAGAGATTTAGTTTTCCCTTATGTGGTGGGTGATAAATTAATTTCTCTATACCTCATTTTCTTCATCTGTAAAACTTAAGGGGCTGGCCAGATTAAGGATTTTTCAAGCCATTAAATTTACATATGCCATTTAAATTAATTGTATATTTTATTCATTTTCTGACAGGGTTATTTTTAATATCAGAATTTAGCAAAACATATTTCTTCCAAATTTAAGGTAGGATTTGATTTTTCACTGAAGCCCTACCCAGATTAGTTGTACACACCGTATCTTAGACTACAAAGTTTTAAACTATTAATTGACAAAATATGTTCTTTTCAACTAAGCAGCTTAGAAGGAATTCATTGGTGATCCACATGTTTGAATTACACATAAAGCCTTTCCCTCTCTCCTTGAGTTTCACAGTGAGAATTCAAATGAACAGATCTTATAACAGTCTCAGTTTTCAGTCCCAGTGGCCAAAATAATACATCATCTGGCATGTACCTCTTTATAGATGATGATAACTTCCCTGTTTTTGATCACTTTATAAATTTTAGGTATGTTGTTATAATCATGAACATGTAAATCTGAAATCCTCTTTTGGCTAAACAAACTCAAGCCTTAATGGCATCTATTATCCTTTCTAGATCCAGTGGTGAAAAGGGAGGATCCCTAGTGAAAGGAAAAATGAAGCATTTTAGCTCTCAGTATCCCAAGCAAGAAACAAGAGTTTAAGTATTACAGAAAGGGGGTTGGGAAGGGGAATAATTCACACAGTCAGGTGATTTCAGCAGTTATATTCAGAATGGACTTGAATGTGTCTGTCACCTCAGTGCTCCAGAGAGCAATCTATAGGGTCTACTCTTTTATGGAACTTAATAGGTATAGTAATGCCTTTTAAGAGTGGCCAGGCATATAGAGTCTTGACTACCCGTGCACAAGTAATTCATTCCTACTTTTATATCTTTACATGCCATTTGAATTCTTATTTTCAAATACAACTTTTTTTCTTAAATTACAACTGTTACATTAAAATTGAATTGCATCAGATTGCTTTTCACTTAAAGAGTTAGGGTTCTGTTAAGTTAGGGACAAGTAAGATGATGAAAGGAAAAGACTTGTTAAAAAAGTCAGATGACCAAAGGAAAAGACTTGTTACAAAGTAGCATTTTCTTTGGGGGAGGGGAAGGAGAGATGTCAGAAAGGGATTGTCTCAGAGTATCTTGCCAAAATATATGATCTTTTCCTGAGACACTGCTCCACTAATGATGGTTTTTTTAATTTTTTTATTTTTTATTTTATTTTTATGGCAGTTTTAGAAGCTATTGCGGCAAAATGAAAAATTTGAGTTGCCACCCCCCCCATTAAATTTGTTAAAAAAATATTTGTCATTTTACTTACTCATTATTGATTTATACATTATACCTTTTCTTACTTAACAGCATCTCTCAGCAGCTTGCTTATCACTCCGTTTCCCTCTCCAAATTCCTCACTTACCCGGAGTTGTGCCAGTAGCTACCAGCGACGCTGGCGACGCAGCCAAACAACAAGTTTAGAGAATGGGGTATTTCCTAGATGGTAAGTTGGGAGCTTAAAGTTAGAACAAGATTGAATAGTTCCTTGAACTTAATTTTGTATGTTTTGTAGAGGCTGGATTGCATTTTGTGTATTTTAAGTATGGAATTGAAAACTTTATGTATTGTACATTTTATATTTGTCATATTTCTATTTGGGAAAATTAATTCATTTAGCCTTTGTTAAGTGCGACTATAGAAAAGGAAGATTCTTATTTCTTCCCTTATGCCCTCCCCTTTTTTCCTTCATCTTTGACTTTACTCTTGGAATCAAAAAGGGATTCAAATAGATCCTAGAATAGCCAACAGATTCTACCAGGCTCATCTATAAACCTTGAATTTCAAACATTTTTAGTTTGGTTACAAATGGGGATAATGTACTTTTTTCCTGACTTCTAATTAGGCATTATGTTCCCAATCTGACTCTCAAGTAAAATTTCTTATAAAAAAGTGAGCATGGAAGAAGAGCAAATAGATTTCTTAAAGAGACATACAGTTAATATGAATTTTTAGATTTATTTGATAAAACAGCATAAGACCTTTAGCTTTCCTATATTTAATTGGTAAGAAGATTACATTGTCAGTTTAATTATGTAAACATTTTTTTTAAGGTCTGTAGAAGAAAGCTTTAATCTGTCAGATGAAAGCTGTGGTCCTAATCCAGGAATTGTGAGGAAAAAGAAGATTGCAATTGGGGTAATCTTTTCATTATCCAAAGATGAAGATGAAAATAGCAAATTTAATGAATTCTTTTTTTCACATTTTCCTCTCTTTGAAAGCCACATGAACAAATTAAAGAGTGCAATAGAACAGGTAAGCATAGTCATATTGGTTTGTTTATACATTTCATTTTCTTCTGAGTCTTATTCTCCTGATTAAGCAAGATATTCATTTGGCAGAAAAATTAGCAGGCCCTTTGCATGTACCCTAAAAAGTGCTCTGGTAGATGCAAATAGACTTCAACAATTTTAAAGGAGCTTACTGTCTTAAAAAAGATCTGAAGTCATTTATCCATTCATTCTATAAATGTATATTTGAGTTCCTGTAATATGGCAGATACTATCCTATTAACTGAAGATATGTTGTGAAGAAAACACTCCTGACCTCCTGGGACAGAAAAAAAAACAGATGAATATATACTATTTTAGGTGGCAGCATGTGCTATGGAGAAAAGTAAAACAGAAAAAGGTATATAAGGAATGCTGAAGGAAAGGGTTGCTATTTTTTATAGGATGGTCAGGAATACCCCCGATAAATTGACATTTGAGCCAGAGATCTGGATGGGATGAGCCTGATGTTTGAGTAATAGTAAAGAGGCCATAGTGGCTGAATTGGAGTGAGGAAGAAAGAAGAGTGTGAGAGGAGAAGAGGTCAAACAGTTTTCAAGGGACCAGCTCATGTAGGGTCTTTTAGGATACCTTTTATAAGAGCATTGTCATTTACTCTTAATAAAGAAGGGGTGGATGAGTGGGGGGAGACAGGAAGCCATTGAAGGGTTTTCAGTGGAAGAATGGCATTATTTATGAGGCTCAATCTTGCTGCTGATGGGGAATAGATTTCTAGAAGCAAAGATGGATATTGTGTGACCAGTAAGGAGGCTATTAGACTAATCCAGGGGAGAGATGGTATATATTTGAACCAGTATAGTGATTGATTTGGTGAGAACTTGTTGGGTTATGGATATATTTTGAAGAGAAACCAACAGGATTGGCTGATGCACTGAATTAGGATGTGAGAGAAAGAGAACAAAGTTGACTACAAGATTTTTTGCCTGAGCAGTTAGAAGGTTGGGATTGCCAATAACCTTAATGGGGACAATTGCAGATGGAATAGGGACTAGGTTTGATGGAGGAAGATCAGCAGTTTATATGAGATGCCTGTTGAACATTTCTGAAGTTTAAGGGAGTGGTCCAGGCTTGAGATATAAATTTGAGAGTCATTAGCATAGTTGGTATTTAAAGCCATGAAACTGGATGAGAGAGAGAAGAAAACAGAGGAGGTCCTAGTCCTGAGCTGTGGAACATTTCAACAGGGTTTGAGGAGATGACATGGAACCAGGGAAGGAGACTGAGAAACATTAGCTATTTAAGTTGGAGGAAAAACAAAACAGAGTACTTTTTTGAAAGTTGAGTAGAGAAAGCGTTTCAAGAAGAAGGGTGTATTAGTCAGCCAAAGGGGTACTGATGCAAAATACCAGAAATCTGTTGGCTTATATAAAGGGTATTTATTTGGGGTAGAAGCTTGCAGTTACTAGGCCATAAAGCATCCGTTACTTCCCTCACCAAAGTCTGTTGCCACTTGTTGGCACAAGATGGCTGCCATCGTGTGCCAGGAGTTCAGACTTCTCAGGTTCCTCTCTTCCCAGGGCTCTGTTTCTCTCTGGGCTCAGCTGCTGTGCTCTCTCCACAAGGCCAGCTGTAGACTATCAGGCAAACGGCTCTGTCTCTCTCCCTGGGACTTCTGCCGTGTCTAAGGAGCCATTGCTATACCTCTGTGTTGTTCTTCTGTGTGTTCACTTTCCGGGCTCCAGGTCACTCCTCTGCTCTGCCGTATAGTTTTATCTATGTCCTACTGAGGTGGCCCAATCAAAGCTCTAAACATAATTTAATCATGCCAGGTACAGACCAGTTTACAAACGTAATCCGGTATCTATTTTTGGAATTCATAAACAATGCCAAGCTGCCACAGAGAGTATGATCTGTTGTTTCAAAAGCTGCTGATAGAGACTGCATGTAATAAAAATATGAAAAGTAAGATTATTGCTAAATACAAGATAGAACAGAAGAATAGAGTAAAAAGAAGGACAACCAGAGTTTTCTTAGGAGTTCAGAGAAAAGAAAAATCACTTCCTGTTGAGAAGAAGTTTCATTTGGGCTACATCTTGAAACATGTGTAGTTTATTTAAACATAAAGCTTTGAAAATCAGATATAGCAGAATAGTAAGAAAAAGTAATGTTCTTGCCATCCAAAGAGAATTCATTACCATTTTGCTGAAAGTCTCATCCAGATTTTTTCTACCCATGCTGTACTTCTTTACTTGGTTGGGATTGTACTGTGTCCATATTTTTTTTTTTAAAAAAAGTGACCACTTTTTGAATTCATCATCATAACATTCGTTTTTACCACATTATCACAAATGGTTCTTAAACAATATATTCTAGTGACTGTGATTTAAGTAATAATGTAAAATTAGGACATTTCCTTTTTTTCACAATTGTAGCCACACTGTAGTTAACATCTTGGTGTATTTTCCAGATTAATTTTTAGAAGAGATTCCTAGAAGTTGAACTAAGGAATCAGTTCTTGATCCTGTGATGTCTGCAGAAGAGAATAGGGTTTTGTTTTGTTTTTTAAGCAATTTATTGAAGTATATCATTCATACATGAACATACAAAACTGTAAGTGTTCAGTAAACATCGCGAACTTACAAAACAAACATGCATAACATCATACAGGGCTCCCACACAGCACCACCCCCCACAAACACCCTGCATTGTTGTGAAACATTTGCCAACAAATCATGAAAGAGCATTGTCAAAGTATTACCACGAACTATAGTCCGAATCTTCCTGCCCTATACATTTTTTAAAAAGATTTATTTGTTTATTTACTTTTATCCATTTTTACCACCCCCACCTCCCCACCCCCGTTTTTGCTGTTTCTGTGTCCATTCACTGGGCAACTCTGTGTCCATTTCCTGCCCTCTCTTCTCATCCTTTTCCTCCTGTCTTCACTGGGATTCAATCCTTGGAATCTCTGATGTGTGAGAGAGGCATCCTACCATCTGCGCCACCTTAATACCTTGTATTTCGGTGTGTCTTGTCTTGGCTCTCCCTTGTGTCAGTCTCCTGTTACGTCATCATCTCGCTGCGTGGCTCGCAGGGCCTAATGGCGCACCCGTGCACGGGGCCTTGTGGCCCACGAGCCTTCTATATTTTTCGTTTTTTTATTTTTACCAGGAAGTCCCGGGGACCCAGCCACCCGAGCCACATCTGTCTGCCTGCTATATCCCTTAAGTTTGACCAAAGATACCCAAAGTTACAGTCTTTTTTCCATACAGGATGGTCATATAATAAATCAGGCTTGGTTTATCACCAGCATTCTAAAAACCAGACCAAGGGAGAAAACCTAGGTCTGGGGACACATGTACGGTTTCTAATATAGTAAATGTTTAGCCTATCCTGATCATCACAAAATCAGATCAGTGAGAATATTCGCAGAGAATAGGCTTTTTAAGAGGCACAGTGAGTGGTAGGAATGACTGGAAGAGTTAATGGGTACAGATAATGAAGAATCTGGAATGCTTGCCAGGAAGTTTTGACTGTTTTCAAGGCTATCTGCAAATTGTGCTTTAGGGAGATTACTTTGGCTATATGTTTTAAAATGTATAATAAGAGGCTAGAGATAGGAAGACCAATTTGAATGGTCTAGAAAGCAGAGGATACATTTCAGTAAGTCAGTACTGACTAAGGATCATCTGCCCTGGAGAAGACGCAAATGTTATTTATTTACAGTGCATATGTAAAAGACAAATAGAAAGATAGCACTAGCAGTACTTTTTGCTTAACAACTTTTTATTTTGAAACAATTTCAAAATAATTGTTGCTAAAATAATACAAAACCCATACTGAGAATTCTACCATACCCCCTATCCAGATACCCAGGACTACCATCTTTTAAGATTTGGCCACATTCACCATCATTCTTTTTTCCCATCCATCCATCTATCTGGCTATCTTATTTATCTTTCTGTTCTCTGAACATTGGCGAGTAGGTTGTATACATCATGCTCTTTGATCATTTAATACTTCTGTGTACATTTCCTTGGAGTAAAAATATTCACTTATGTAACCACCTTAAGTAGTTTTCAATTCAAGCAGTTTAAACTGATAGGAAGTTTACAGTCTATATTCCAGTCTTTTCATATGTCCAAATAATGTCCTTTCCTCCATTCTTAGTTCCAGACCTGGATCATGAATTGCATTTGTCATTGTTAGCAGTACTTTTGAGTAAATGCCATTTTCATTTTGGTAAAATAGCCTTTTCAGAAATTAGACTCTGGTGACATGTTGTTCGATTGCCCTATTTTGTAGTCGATTATTGACAGGGTCATCACACATGATATTTTAGCTGTTGCTGAACTGACATACTAAGTTACTTGGAGTAGTGCTTCAAGCTTTGCATGAAACTTGAAATATTCAGGCACTGTAGAACTCATTAAAGATTACTTTTTAAGTGCTGTGTTTTTAATGCTTTGACCATTCCATAACCAAAAGTGAACATTGTAATACTTCTGGTTGTCTGGATATTTGTTCAAGTTTAGTATCCTGTTCCTTATTTAAAGTGGAAAGATAAAACTAATGAATACTTTCACATAATTGAATATGGCTTAATTTTAAAAGTTACTGCGGAGGTTAATTGATAATAGAATATAATGTACACTGGAGCATACAAGTAAGTTATTTTCTAGGGCCAGTTTTCAGATTTATTCACTTATTATTTTTTTTAATGAATAGCTATGGATTTTGTTTCTGGGTATCTTGGTAATTCTGTAGAAGTCAGGGCTGCTTAATGAGATCTAGAATGTAGTTTAAAATATTACTGATAAAGTTAGGGAAGAACAGTTCTCAATTCTAGCTAAAGAGTATTCACTTTCTTATAAATTGGGAGCCTCTCTTTTTTTTTTTGCAAAAAGTTTTACTTTTACCCAATGAAGCTTTTGGATGTACAAAAACATTATTTCTATATTTGAAGTAGTCTTTCTCTTATATACATGTTTCTTTTAAAATTTTAATTTATTTTTAATTACATAAGTAATATATAATTCTTTTTTAAAAACATAAAACATGGCAAATAAAGTTCTTTTGACATCCACCTCTTAATCCCCATCCCCTTTTTGTCTACCTAGAGTAAGGTTTCTCAACTTCAGCTAACCTGTTTTTAAGAAAGCAATACTACTAATAGCTTGAATTGCTTTTCAGTAGAATCTTTATATTCCACATTTCTAAAAAAAGATTAGTTAACATAAGCTCATGTGTGATACATAAACAGTGAGCTACGTTGTTGTTATCATCATGTCCTGTTCTATTTTTTTTTAATGTAGTTTTATGAAACCCAGAAACTGTCAACAACAGTTCTTTGTGTGTTGACATTCTGTGGTTTGACAGTTGCAAAAAAAGTTCAATATTCGAAGATTTTGAATTTTTTTATAGCCTTTAATGACCAAAGGTGCAGAAGAGAAAGCCATTGTAGATACGTGTGCCTTTTATTTTCTTTCTAGGTAAGAATGTTGGTAGAATTTTATATAATTATGTGACTTTGTTTTCACGCTTTGTTCCATTATCATTATAAGAATTAACTATTTAATGATTGTTTTTAAGGCTATGAAAATGAGTCGAAGATCCGCTGATGCTAGTCAGAGGAGTTTGGCCTATAATCGAATTGTTGATGCCCTAAATGAATTCAGGTATATATTGTCTAGTTTTCCATTATACAGAGTTGTTCTGCAGTGTATGCAGGAAGATGCGTTTCTTTTTTTAAACTTGTCCTAATAAAATAGTTATTTACATTTCTTTGCTTCATAGTCATATTAAGGTGGAATTCAGTAGGTCTTTGGCTCCTATGTACTTGGATCTCATGTTGGAGTTATAGCTCACTTGGGAGCCATCACTGGTATGGTTTTCAGTATCGGACCATTTTACAGGCAAATGTGACCAGAAGGGACCCTTGTTCCATTAGAAGAGTGCTTTGTCTTCTCTTGGGCTCCCAGATGTAGGGACCGGTTAAATCTTATTTAACCAATTATAGTATTCAGATGTTCTTAGATACATGGAATATAACAATACTTGGATATAAGGAACATGGCTTTGATATTCTGATAGCTCTGCTGTTTGCTCCTTTATCTAGATAGGACACAATAGTCTTTTTTCTACCACTATTTTCTGACTCACCAAAGCTTTTGCCTGAAGCCTCAGTTATGATTGTAATTGTGCTCTAACTATATATCAAACAAACATATTGCACATGAACTTGCCTTAGGAATCATACTAAGTGACAAATATGTATCTCCCTCAAAGAGATTCAGTTAGGTATACTTCATCTTCCTATCCTCTCAGTCTTTCCTTTAGATTGAGAGATAGAATAACACAGAGGGTGAGAACTCTGACTTGAGGGTCCAACAGACAGACCTGTGTTCTAACCACGGCTCTGCCATTTACTACTATTGGTGTCCTTGGGCAAGTCCATTAGCTATTCCAAACCTTAGTTTTCCAAGCTCAAATCTATAAATTAATTAAATAATAAAGTAATAGGTTGTTGTAAGAATCGAATGAGATAATGTATGTAAAGAACTTTGCAGAGTGCCTGACATTAATAACATTATTTTCTATGGCAAATACAGCTTAAAGCAGTGCCTCCCCCACTTTAGTCATTCACATTTCATCTTCATAATATTGCCATACCTGCACACCATCTGTGCCATTTTAATTCATTGTTTCTCTTTAAATTGACCCTCCTTTATAACTATATCAAAAATTCATTTCAAAATGAAACTATGAACCATTAAACTGGATGGGGAATCAATATCTTTTGCCATAATCTAGCTGTAAAAAATTGAATGCATAATAATTAAAGTAAAAAATGTTTATCTGAATACCACCTAAGGTCATGATCACCAGTAGCCCCTTTACCTCACTTTTAGAAATAAAACCAACTGAATTTTTGTACATTGAAGACTGAAGTCCCTTATTGTGGCAGGGGTCTTCTGGGTTGTTTGCTAAATGGATCATTACATTTTGAAGTAAGAGACTTTTAAGCTTGTGATACTGCAGCATTGCTCCAGTGAAACTGTAGGCATATCATATATAAATATTTAATGTAAGTGACTAAAGAGTGGTGTATTTTATAAATTTGATCATTTTTTAAAAATGTATTTTTTATTTTTTCTAAAAGATACTTAGATTACATAAAATGTTACATTAAAAAAATATAAGGGATTCCCATATGCACCACTCCCCACACCTCCCGCTTTCCCCCACATTAGCAACTTCGTTCATTAATGTGGTACTTTCATTCCAATTGATGAACACATTTTGGAGTATTGCCACTAATGGTGGATTATAGTTTACATTGTAGTTTACACTCTCTCCCACTCAATTCTGTAGGCTATGGCAGGATATATAATGGCCTGTATCTGTCGTTGCAATGTCATTTAGGACAATTTCAAGTCCCGAAAGTGACCCCATATTACGCTTCTTTTTCCCTCTCCTGCCTTCAGCACCTCCAGTGGCCACTGTCTTCACATCAATGATATAATTTCTTCCATTGCTAGAATTCCAATAAGTCTATTGTAGAATACCAGTAAGGTCCACTGAAGTCCATATTTATTCCCCAATATGACAGGGGTGTAGTGATACTAATGGGTTAGGTGATGCAAGTTTGACAGGGGCGGGATCATGTTTGTTTTCAACTCTGCTTTTTTTTTCATTAGTTTTAATTTTCTCATATTGTTTTAAATTAAATTAAACCATAATGAAAGTAAATGTGTCCCCCCCTTTTTTAACCTCTTTCAAGAGGAGAGTTCATTGCCTTAGCAGCATACTTTAAATTTATGTACTGCTTCATATTCTATAATGTTCTAGAAACTCTGAATTTATGATTAAATAATTTATTTCCCTAAATAAAATCTATGTTTAGAAGAGTTCTGTATAATTTTTGTAATAGCATTTCAGGTAACCATTAAATAGAAATAGTATGGTAAAAAAAAATCACTTAAATTATTATGGGGTATTTTATTAGATTTTCATTTACTCAAATTGAAAACATTTATTTTATGGCTATTGCCTAATAAATGTCTACTGGACTCAATTATTGAGAAGGAAAAAATGTAGTTAGGCTTGTCTTATTCAACATAATTTTTAGAATAAATGACATTGAAAGTGAGTTTATTAAATCTCATATTTTTTGTACAGTAACTCAGTGGTAGGGAATATCTAGAGAAAAACACATTAGAGAATTTAATTTCAGCCTATGTTATTTCTTTTTTGTCCTGGAAGGAAAATAATTTGCACAGGCAAATCATATTAGAGCTGATATTTCTGCCATATATAGTAATTTTATTTTAACATGAAGCATGCTAACAATGCAGTAATTTTAATCAATTTATTTCTTCATTTCACTAGTATCATCATTGTTTATATATGAATTGTTTGCAAAGCTATTCATAACTTCAGTTCATACCTTAAGAGTTCAGATTACTACATTTGAGGTGCCATTCACGATTAAGTCAAGGCCTTATAAAAATGTTTTTTATGAGTTGACTGATATGTAGTCTACTTTATCTTCCTTAATGTCTCAATTTATATAGACCTTTTTGTATGTTTCAAAAGCTTTTTATGTGAAAGCACAAAATTTGATGGTTTTGTAAGCCTAAAATCATAGAATTTTGTTAAAATTTTTTTGAGATGAGAATTTTTTGAGGTGTTTTCTTTTAATATAAATGTTAAAGTGGATTCTGTACGATTCAAAGAGGTAAATTATATTAAGCTACTTAAACCAGGTTTTAACATTAGACCATTAGATTAGATTTTATCTAATTTATCAAGTTTAATCATTAGATAAACTCGCATTAGGTAAATCTCTTACCAGTTGAATTGATATTTCAGTATGTCTTCTATAATTAAGGAAAAAGAAGGCCACATTAGGCTCAAGATAAGTGTTCTATTTTTTATTGTTGAATGAAATCTTTTGAGACCAGTTTAATTGCAGGTGACAGCCAGCACATTTTTTTTTTCTTAAACATTTGAATGGCTTTATTCCAGAGAAGGCCTCTCTAGTTTGCCACAGGCTCCATCTCTTCCAGTTGTATTAAAGCCTTATGTTGTATAATTTTTGTGTGTCTGGACCTCAAAGATTATTAAAGTTTAGACTTCTCTTTTAGGGGTTGATAATTTATATCCATTAATCTAGAGTTTATTCTTTTAATAGTCTGTTAATTCAGTCTGATTATTTTAATTTTTTGAAATTATCATGTTAGTGTCTGAAGAACCAGCCATGCAACAGGCAGAGTAATGAATCCTTTTTTTCTTCTGGATTGTTGGTAGTGGGAGAGGGGGGACAACAAAACAAAATAATAATAACAAAAGGCTAAATTCCAAGACATGGCTACCTTTCACACCCTGTATTTCTTAGCCACTCTGAATTATCAGTTAAGGGTGTAAATAGCTTTATTTCACATATTTTACGTATGTATTATGATAATTAATAGACTTAATTTTTTTAAAATAGTTTTACATTTACAGAAAAATTGAACGGAGAGTATAGAGAGTTCCCATATATAAATCACTCCCCAGTTTCCTCTGTTGTTATCATTAAGGCTCTCTCTTTGTCATGTACAGTTCTTTGGGTTTTGAAAAATGCATAATGTCATGTATCCACCATTAAAATATTATGCAAGATAGTTGCACAGCCCCAAAAACCCCTGTGCATCACCTATTCATCCGTGCCTCCTTCTCCACTTCCCCTCCCCAACCCCAGCAAGTCACTGATCTTTTACTGTCTTTGTAATTTTGCCTTTTCCATAATGGCACATAGTTAGAATCATACAGTATGTAACCTTTTCATACTGGCTTCTTTCACTTAGCAATTTAAGGTTCCTCCATGTCTTCTCATGACTTGGTAGTTAATTTTTTTTAGTGCTATTAATATTCCATTGTATGGATGTAGCACAGTTTGTTATCCATTTTCCTGTTGATAGACATCTTGGTTGCCTTTAGTTTTTGGCAATTATGAATAAAGCTGTTGTAAACATTCATGTGCAAGTTTTTGCATGGACATAAATTTTCAGCTCAATTGGGTTACTGCCTAGGAGCATGATTGCTGGACTGTATGGTAAGACTATGTTTAGCTTTTTAAGAAATTTCTAGACTGTCTTTCAAAGTTGTGTACCATTATGCCTTCCCAGCAGAAATAAATGAGAGTTCCTGTTTTCCACATGCTTCTCAGCACTTGGTATTGTCACATTTTTTTTGGATTTTAGCCTTTCTAATAGGTGTGTAGTGTTATATCTCAGAAGGATTTCTTAGCCTCCCATTTCCCCGCCCCGCCCCCGCTTTTTAACCCTTTCCTTGTTAGACCTGAAGCCCAGAGGGGGCTGGAATTGTCTAATTGCCCTTTGCCACGTCATAATAGGGTCTGGTAAAGTAGTTTCCTTTGTCAGCAGGTAGGGAGAATACACTGAGTGAATTTCAAAATGGTTACTTCTCCCCTTTCCCTGACTGAAGCATGAGGAGATTTTTCTTTGATCTTTACTGTGAGAACAGGGTAGGGTACCTGCAGATAAAACTTATGAAATTTGGGGCTCCCTTGAAGGCTAAGTCCCCAGGAGGTTTTGACTCTCAAGCTTGCCCACACTCAGCCTCCAGCAATTTGTCATTTACCATTTAAGTGTTCTTGTTACTAATGACTCTAGAAGAGCCTTCAGTTCAAGTAAGCTGCTTTCAGCTATGATTCTCTGTGTTCACCTGTCTCTTCAGTTTTTTTAGAATGGTTTGCCATATGAACTCAATTCTCTGATGGATCTAAGAAAAGTCACTAATTTTTACTTTGTTCATCGTTTTTCTTGTTGTGAGGATGGGAGTGATGACTTCCAAGCTCTCTACATATCACAGCCCAAACTGGAGGTCCAATATTTTTAATCAGTATTTTAATGTAAGAATTCACTGCTGAATTAAAGTAGAGTTGAAAACTTGATTCATTTAAAACTGGAATTGGTCAAGACTTTTGTTTGGAACATAACTCACAATATCATAAACCTGTAAGATTCCCCCAAATCATTCAGATACTGAGTTAATTATTTTACAGTCACTAGAGAATCATAATGAAACCTGTTTCCCAAACTTTGAGAGTTTGAATCAGTAGATCTGGGGCCTACCATCTGTATTTTTACAGCCTGTTTTGTGAATAACTGGCTTAAGTTGTTTTCAAGGAGAAAATTGGCAGACTGTATCTTACTCCTGTACTATTATAATGCTTGGTATACCTATATGCCTTTTATTGTGCTGATGTTACTGTCCAACCCTGAGAGGGATTGTCAGAGTCAGCACTAGATAGTAATTTTTCTTGAAGTTATGAGTTTCTGGGCTTGGAAATTCTTGAGAGAGATTGTATATGCAGGGAGAGAAGTTATGTTTTATTTAACCATGACATGGAATACTTGCCCTGAGAAGCTAAAGTATTATCAGCTGTGCCTAGTGTTTATTTCTTCCTTAGGGTTTGTGACAGCTTTTCTATGCCCCACAGTCTTGTGTAGCCCAGTTCACAAGCCATTTTCATGGCTGGAAAATTAAACTTTGCCACATAAACTAAGCACACTTTTTAAATGAATTCTTTACCAGAAACCTGTAAAATATGCCTCTTTCATGAATATAAGTAGAATTTGAGGAATATGAAAAGTTCTAATCATGCTATTTTCTAAATTTATAGTTTCCTCAAAAGTTCAACCAAAGAGTCTTAAGGATTTTCTTTTCCTGTGATAGACGTTATGCCTCTGATATAAAAGAAATGAACAGTGAATAGTCAGGTATTTTGTTTGCAATTTTTAAATTTTCATGTTTTTATCCAAAGTTTTCTTGACTTTGGACTAGAGTTGTTCTAAATAATGTTTTGAGCAGTTACTTTTGCTTACACAAATCCTGCAAGATTCTTTTTAAGTGTTCCATATTGCAATATTACAGGCAGTGAATCTTTGGCCTTTTACTTGGAGCTGTAACTTACGTTGTGGAATCAACAGTTTGTTTTCTTTAGTCACAAGCTTTGTGGCAAAAGGCCAAGAGTCTCTGCTTGAACTTGGAGGAAAACACTGTCATTATAGATCCAGCTCAGGTTACCAGAATAGTAAATATTATCCTAAGACTCATTATTCCAAATAGAATACTGACCTTGCTTTTAGAATATAAGCAAAAATTTTAATATAATTAAAATTTATTTCATTATTTTTATATTGATTGTTGAAATGATAATGTTTTTGGATATATTGGGTGAAATAAAATATACTACTAAATTAAAAAAAATTTAAGTACCTTTGAGTTCGTTGCTGTGGCATTTGGTGGTACTTATGATCTAGCCTTAGCATTTTTTTTTTTAGCCTTAGAATTTTAAGATTGATTAGAATTTACAAAATGCAGGAGTTATGAAATCATTGAATGTATATGACATAATTGTGTACCCTCCCTTTTATTTTATTTTATTCTATTTTATTTTATTTCATTTCAGTCACCACAATAATCTGAAAGGCTATAAATTAAACATTCATACAATATCTTAAAAATACTTCATAAAGTCTTATATAAGACTACCTTTAGAAGTACTTCAACAAGTACTTAATTTTTAAATTGATTAACTATTATTAGCAATCTCATAATTTTTAAAGTGATTGATGCAAGAACAGTGAATAAATTTGGGGTAGTTAAGAAGAGGAAAGGAGTGATTCACGTGTATAGGGAAGCCTACACCTGTGAATCTGAAATATAGAGACGCAGGAAGTTTGTTTAGTAGTTGCCTGGTAAAGCTGAAGTTCTTGAATTTTTACTTAGACTTCACGCATATCAAAGAAGACTAAATCATGTCAACAGGTGCCTTTAAATGTAAGGAGGCTTTCATTCTCTGGACACAGACTGGGAAAAATAAGGGGTTAAATGACTGGAAATGCTTGCTCTTCCCACCATTGACGAGTAGGGCATAATCATTAGGGGAAAAGTAAGCACTATTACTTCCAGATTGTTATTGACGACAATCAAGTAGAGCTATATATATTGGGAGACACTGTTGTGCGATGTCTTTGCCTTCTTTACAGGTGATATTCTCTGAAGGCATAGTACATAATCCCTTAATCACTATGGTATAGTTCCTCAGTGGACCACTACATTAATGTTAGGGATCTGGCTCTGGACCATGGTGCATATACTTACAGTAGACACTAATATGTTGAAGAAACTCCTGGAAAACTCTTGATAGAATTAATTGATCAGCTTATTCATTTATTTATATAGTGTTTCTTTTCACCAAAAAGCACATACGTATGATTAAGAAACAAAAAAATATATATAATGAAGGCACTAATAATGAAAAATAAATGAACCCCAATCTACTCCTTCTCATCCTGCATTCTTATTTGCAAAGGAACATTGTCTTTTAACCTTTTGTGATTTCTTTTAGAAATCACCTCCACATTATTAACCAGTATATTTAATGCTGCTCTTTCTTGCTTTATCAATTTTAGGTTACATCTGTTTCTTTATTTACTGCTATGATGAATGAATTTATACCTGCCCTTTACTCCTTTATCCTCTTAGTATGGTTATATCACTCTCATTCTTTTGCTCTGGTAAATCTTTTAGTGTTATTGCTTTGATAATTTATTTTCCTCTCTTTTCTCTTTTTGGAATTTGTTGTTGTTGTTAGAAACTAGCACTCCTGGAGTCTTCTTTCAAGTTTTCATTTTCTGAATATGTTACTTTCTAATTTGTGTTTTCTATCCCTTCTTTGAAATAATTTCATTACAGCAAATCTTTTTTGATTTCTAAAAATGCTTTCTTGTTTTTATATAATTTCTTTAGAAAAATCAACCTTTGCTATATTCTTTTAAGAGTGCATAAATGTTTTATTTAAAAGGTATTTTGCTTTTTGTATTATTTCTATTTCCTTTGGGGAATATTGTTTGCCTCTGTCTCTCTCTCTCTTTCTCTCTCTCTCTCTCTCTCCTTAGAACCTTTCCTAAATGTTAGTGTTTTCCCTAAATGCTGCCTATTCATAGCTGAGAGCAAGACACTGAAATGTAGGTTGGGAGTTCTGTTTATAATCAGACTTCTGACTGGTGACCTTCACTGTAAGGTAATGTTTCTCAGCTTTTTAAAAAAAATTATCCTTCCTCTAATGAGCATTTTTTTAGACTTTTTTTTCCCGATCACCATCCCTTCCCCATAAAATTTTAAAGCTACGTGATATACTGTATATCTGTTTATGTACTGTGAAAAATTCAATTATAAGGAAGGGTTTGGGGAGATTATTTCTCTATTCACCTATTTGTAGTAATTCTGTGGGGAAATGCAGAGAGGGTAAAGGTCACCAACCATTTATGGACTTTGAATTAATCTCCTAGTTTTCAGTCCTGTGTCTTATTTACTGCCTTCTGCTGTACCAGGCATTTATGAGTCCTGAGACTCTTTTGGAATCCTCTTTGTCCATGTCTCCCTCTGTGGACCACTCCTCTATATGCTTTATCTTCTAGAATAGGGGTTCTTAACAAGGGGTCCAAAAGCTTGAATTGAAAAAAAACCAAACATTATTCTTGTGGAGACGTGTTGGTGTGGATGTGATATATTTATTAAATAATACACAGTATAGTAGTAAGGGGTCTGTGGTTTTCATCTGACTGGCAAAGGGGTCCATGGAACAAAAAAGGTTAAGAACCCCTGTTCTAGAATGTTATTAAACCCCTGATTTTAATTTTCATTGATGGCTCCTCTCCAGTTCTATTTGTTGTAGAGGTTTATCTGTTTCCAAATTCTTGACTGGTATTTATTTAAATGGGGCCGCAGAACTGAGAGAGGGTAAACATTTGCGTTCAATTTTCCATCCTCCTCAGAAGTCTCTTAAGAGACTTTTAAAAAAGTATTTTCATCTACTTTAGTTTATATTCTAAGATTGCTTTTCTCTATAAAATACCTTTAATTCTTCTCCTTATTTAAAAAATTCTCAGCAATGACTTTATACTGTACCAAGGACTCATTAAAGTGACTGTCACTTATATCTGTTGTAATGCATGAAATTCATATTAGGTTGAGATTCAATAAAACTTGTATAGACAAGAAACTTCTCTTCCTTTTTTGGATCCTAGGTGTCTCAGTTTTCTAGGGCTGCCATAACAAAGTACAACAAACTGGATGGCCTAAAACAGCAGGAACTTACTGTCTTACACTTCTGGAGGCTAGAAATCCAAAAGTAAGAGGTTGGGACCATGCCTCATCTAAAACCTGTGGCAGAGACTCTTTCCTTACCTCATCCTGGCTTCTGATATTTTCTGGCAGTCAGTGTTCCTTAGCTTGATTTGCCATCCCTGCAAATCCCTGCCTCCATTTTCACATGGCCTTCTCCCTGGTATCTGTGTCTGTGTCCAAATTTCTTCTTATAAGGACACCGATCCAGTTTGACCACATTTAATTTGAATAATCTTCATAGACCTTATTTCCAATATTTCCAAATAAGGTTGCATTCATCTGGACTGGAGGTTAGGACTTAAACATGTCTTTTTGGAGAAGAATTATGCTTCAGATGGATATTAGTTGTAGAGATCTCCAAGAACTTTCTAGAGATGCACTGTTTGATATTGCAGCCACTAACCACAGGTGCCTATTTAAATTAATTTAATTAAATACTAGCCATATTTCAAGTACTTAATAACCATTTATGGCTAGTGGCTAGATACTGAACAGCACAGTTGTAGAGAGTAGAAAGTAGGACACCATTCTGTAGCTTTGAAGAGCTTGACCTGTTCTTAAGATCTAAGGCTCGCAGGAATTGCTTATACTGGTGAGTGTGTAGGACTTTGTTGAATAGATTTTGCTGTAAAAAGAAAAAAATTGACATCTTAAAGGTATGCTTTGAAGCCTTCTGGAGAGAGTGAAAGTCACTGGACTAGCTGTTTACTAAATAAATCCAAGAGACAACCAGAAAAGCCCTATAATGATTGTGCAATCATCTTTCCTTGTGTTGGTTCAAGGGAATACTGTAGAAGGTTGAGAGAGAGTCAGAAAATATGCATGTATTATGTCCTTTTTGTCCTTCAGAACTGTGCTAAAGAGTCTCAATATAGGCATCAAAATGATACAGATAAACTACTGTTTTCAGTGGTTTGGTAGATACAACATTTATAGTGTTTCTTTACCAAATATTGATTATTTTCAGTATATTTAAGTATAGCAAGTGCCTTAGAAATATAGAGCTAGAAAGGGCATTAGAAATTATCTGGTTCTAGCCCCTCATTTTAGAGATGGAAGAAATTGATGCTTAAAGTAAGGAAATAGTTTACTTGGACAACACAGTTCATTGGGGACAGAGTCAGAATCTACATATTTTGAGTTTATGTACAGAACATTTCCTGTAGAACTTTGCTGTTACAAAGAAGAAATGACCTGATTCATTGTCCCTTCTCAAAAGCATTAATAATCTCAATATGTAGCCCAAACTTGCAACTTAAACTTTATCTTCCACATATTTAACTCTGGGAACCTTGAATTTCATAAGATGTCTTCCTCTTTTTAGAACAACAATTTGTAATCTGTATACAATGCCACGGATTGGAGAGCCTGTCTGGCTTACGATGATGTCGGGGACTCCAGAAAAGAACCAGCTTTGTCATCGTTTCATGAAGGAATTCACTTTTCTAATGGAAAATGCTTCCAAAAATCAGTATGGATTACTTTATTTATTTATTTACTTATTTAACTTAGCTATCATTTATTATATCTAAATCAATTTACACTAAGATGAAACCCAATAAAAAAGGGAAGGAGCAACCATTATCTTTAAAATTATATCATATTATTAATAACCAAAAGAGAAATTCTAAAAGATAATTAAGAGAAAGACTGTAGAGTATAGAAGAGTGTCACAGAACAATAAGTGAGAAAAAATAATGTTTTTAATTGTGTTATATTACAATTCCTCCCATCTTACAGAAGTTTCTGGGACCTCCTATCTTTGTAAATTGCATCCACTTATAAGAGTTTCATTTCATGGAAAAGAAGTAAAATAGTTAAGAAAGTACAAGGGTTTTGATGATAGATTTTTTTTTTTCATTTAAAAAATTAAATTTACAATAGCATTAGAAATACTTAGGAATCAATTTAAGAAAAGACATGCAAAACTGCTGTGCTGTGAACTACAAGCATTGCTGAGAGAAATGAAAGACCTTAGTAAATGGAAGAGAGATGTTCGTAGATTAGAAGAATTATCTTGTTACAATGTCAGTGGTCTCAGATTAATCAGTGGATTCAATATAATCCCAAACAAAATGCCAGGAGTACTTTTTTGTGAAAATTGATACTAACATTTTGCAAATAACCTAGACTGGCCAAAGCAATTTTAGAAAAGAAGAACAGAGTTGAAGAACTTAAACTACTGGATTTAAAGAATTATTATAAAATTACTATAATTAAAATTATGTGGGAATGGTGAATGAAAAGACATAGAGATTACTAGAATGAAATACAAAGTCAAGAAACAGACATACTCATATACAATCAGTTGATTTTTGGTGATGGTGCCAAGGCAGTTCAACAGAGAAAGGAACAAATGGTGTGGAACAATTGGATATCCAAAAGATAAAATAAGTAGATATCAACCCTTAAATCACATCATGCATCAAAAATAGCCTGAAATCGTTTATAGGCTTAAATGTAAAAATAAACTTACACTACTCCTAAAAGAAGAAGACATAAGAGAATATCTTTGCATTCTCACAGTCCTAAAGATTTCTTAGGACATAAAAGCACAAACCATAAAAGAAAAAATTGATAAATCAGACTTTAGCAAAATTTAAAACTTTTATTCTTTAAAAGAAAATTAAGAAAATGAAAAGACAAGTCATAGCATGGAAGAACATATTTATAATATTTTAAATCTGACAGTTAGTATCCAGAATATAATCAAGAACACAATCATATGAAAATAGCCCAGTCAAAAAAAAAAATGAGCCAAAGTTTGAATAAGCACTTCACAGAAAAAAAAATATGAAAATGGTCAATAAGTACATGAAAAGATGTCCAACATCAATAGTCATCAGGGAAATGCAGATCAAAGCCACAATGAGACACCACAACACACTCATTAGAATGGCTTAAACTTAATACCAACAAATACCAAGTGCTGATGAGGATGGTGGAGCAACTGGAAATCGCATCTCTTGCTGGTGGGAATGCAAAGTGGTACAACCAGTTTGGGAAACTGGCAGTTTCTTAAAGTTAACCAAAATTTACTATACAGTTCAGCCAATATATTCCTAGGTAGTTGCCCCTAAGAAAACTGAAAGCACGTATTCACACAATGACCAAAACAAGAATGCTCATTGTTATTCACAATAGCCAACAACTGAAGGAAATACAAAACAAATGTCCATTAACAGGCAAATGGATAAAGAAAATATGGAATACACATAAAATGGAATAGTATTCATCAATAGAAAAGATGCTATGAGAACATCTAGGAGGCCAGAGAGGGCTCTCTTAGGGAAGGAAGTGGATATCTGAAAGAAGACTAGGAATTAACTGGGAGGCTGGAGTGAATGATGAGAAATAAAGAGCATTTCAGGCAGAGGCTAGACCATGATGATAGATTTTTAATGTGATATTTTAGCATGTTCTTTTCTTCTAATTCAAATGCCTAGAACTCATATGAATGATTCATATGTTTTTATTCTCTTTGATGTTAGACAAAACTTTGCTTAATCCTTCCTTCACTTTCCCATTCAGTAATTTGGAAATATATGGAAATATAATGGTTGACTCATTAATAAACTGTGCAATTTAAGCACTAAAATGAATCCATTGTTTTTCAAGTAAAATAACATTTTTGTTTTGCCATTTTTTGCAGAAATAGCTCCCTGTGAATGTTCTCTTTATGCTAAGAATTGTCTTTAACTCTTCCCTAGCCAAAAAATTTATGAGCTTTCATTTTCATCATAGTAATATACCTGTCCTTTCCTCTCTCCTCTCCTTTTTTATGCCTTTCATCCATGTGATAATATATACTCTCTTTGCTGTGTTCTGTCACTGCATTTTACCTTAGGTTTCATGAAGGCAGATTGGAATCTCATAGGATGCATTTTGTTTTCAGATTCTTGCCAGCTCTCATTACTGCAGTTCTGACCAATCATCTTGCCTGGGTTCCAACAGTCATGCCAAATGGACAACCACCCATAAAAATATTTTTAGAAAAACATTCCTCTCAGAGTGTGGATATGTTGGCAAAGACTCATCCCTATAATCCTCTTTGGGCACAACTGGGTATGTAGTTCACAAACCTTTTCCACTATGCATTACATTTACATTTATGTATAACTGTCTGGAGTTATTTAATAGCAAAAAAACAAAAACAAAAACAAAAATAGATGGGGATAATGGTCTTATCCCCATCTCTCACCTAATATCATTCCTTATAATAGGAAACTGCAGCTGGAGCAAAAAGAGCAGATTGATGGCTGGTTCACTAGTAACCTCAGGGTTTTCAGGATATTATACTTTTTTGTATTTTACATTATGTACTTAATCTAGAAAGAGTGAATCAACAAAAGTCATCTATAATAGTCAGAAGTAATATGGTTAAGAGTAGTTGTCATTGAGGATTCTGTTATTGCACTTTTTTTGTTTGTTGACAAACTAACAAACTAAAATTTGGCAAATGTTTTCCTTGTTGCTCTTCACCACTAAATAAAGGGGTTACAAGGGAGAGAGAGGATGATTGATGAGTTCACTGTCATTAGGGAGGTAATATAGCATGGTAACTGTGCAGTCAGGCAGACCACATTTGAGTCCCATTTTCCTTATTTATAAGGGGGGGATAATCATAGTTAATACATACTTCCCGAAATTGTGGACGCGGAGGGAAAGTAAGATGAGAACATTTTGGTAACCTGGTAGGAACTTCCCTTAGGTTGCTCTGGTGAGTAAGCTTGGTAGGCAGACTGTCATGTGGCTTATCACTTCATGTAACCAACCTGCCTATTTACCTCTACTTCCCAACCCCATCTGTCTCTCCCTTCTGTCCTCCCTCCCATCCTCAGCTTTAATGAGGTATAATTGACATACAGTAAACATACATTTAAAGTGTACAATTCTATAAGTTTTGGAACATAAACCTCTGAAACGATCACCGCACTCAACATGGTGAACATAGCATCACATCCAGAAGTTCCCTTATGCCCCTTGGTAATCCTTCCCTCCTGTTCTTCCCCATCCTCCCTGTTATCCCTTCCTTCCTCTCCTCCCTTCCCCCATCCCCAGCTAGCCACCTTTTTGCTTTCTGTCACTATAAGTTAGTTTGCTTTTTCTAAAATTTTATATAAATGGAGTCATGCAGTACATACTTTTTTTCGGTCTGGTTCCTTTCATTCTACATAATTATTTTGAGATTCACCTATGTTTTATGTATTAGTAATTCATTCGTTTTTATTGCTGAGTAGTATTCTGTGTGGATATTAACTTTTTTCAAGTCAAGTAATTCAGTAGTATTGTGCTTTAATTTGGACATCTCAAACCTATTTTCAGTTTATAAACATTGAGTACATAATATATCTAAAACTCTGTGCAAAGAAGCATTGGAGGATATAAAGGTGAATGATTGGCTGTATGGGATTGAAGCCCCCCCTCCCCCCAACTAAAGGTGGAGTGGGCAACACCATCCCAGAATTCTTGTTGTGATTCTAGCAATGGAAGAAACTACAGTATTGATGTGGAGGCTCTCTGGGGGCAGGGGGAAGCAAAGACAGGTATAATGCAGGGGCTTTTTCGGGACTTGGGAATTGTCCTGAATGGCATTGCAGTGACATATATGCCATTATATATCTTCCCATAGCCTGCAGAATTGTGTGGGAGAGAGTGTAAACTACAATGTGAACTATGGTCCATGCTCAGTGGCAATGCCTGAGGATGCATTTACCAGTTGCAGTGAATGTGCCACACTAATGAAGGATGTTGTTTATGTGGGAGAATGTGGGAGGTATGGGGAGCAGGGCATATGGGAATCCCTATATTTTTTATGTGATATTTGTGTAATCTAAGTATCTTTAAAAAAATTTAAAAATATATATTAAAAATAAAAAAAATAAAGGTGAATGATACTTAGGCTGTGACCCCAAGAAATTGACAGTCTAATACTGATAATTCAAAAAGGAACTAAAAGAGAAATAAAAAGCTCAGTGTAACTTCAGTAACGGGAGCTCACGTTTGCCTGAGGGAAGCTTCTTAGGTGGGAAACTTTGGACAGATTTTAACTGGCAGAGATAAAGAGGGAGTGAATAGTACATGACATGAGTTAAGGGGTTTAGGTATTACAAGTGCAGGGCATATTCAGTAGTCTATGTAGTCCAATTTAAGTGAGGCTTTGGGTAAATAAAGATGAAAAAGGGTGAAATACAAGAAGATAAAGCTGGAAAAGTAAATTGGGACCAGGTATGAAAGACTCATTTGCCATGCAAAAGCAGATTCAGTTTATTTGGTAATTAGTGGGAACATTGGGAGTGGTTTATGAGCAGTAGTATGGTGATTAAGGTCTGTGTCTTAGCCACAAAAGAAAGTTGATCATAAAACCATATAGCAGATATTTATTTGAGAACTATTGTCTTTCCTGGGGCTGTCGTTACAAAGTATTACAAACTAGGAGACTTAAAACAATAGAGGGAAGCGGGTGTGGCTCAATGGATAGAGCTCCCGTTTACCGGCCCGCCGGCGCTGCGCGGTGTGCTGATGCAGCAAGACCTCACAGCAGGAAGCGGGTGTAGCTCAATCGATAGAGCCCCCGTTTACCATGCGGGAGGCCCCGGGTTCCCTTCCCGGGGCCTCCTTGTGAGAGCAGGCCGGCCTGCGCGGCGCGGTGGGCTGATGCAGCAGGACCTCACAGCAAGGGGGAGATAAGCAGACGTGGAAGAAACACACAGCGAATGGACACAGTAAAAAAAAACACAAGCAGCAAGGGGTGGGGGGCATAAATAAATAAATAAATAAATCTTTTAAAAAAATAAAATAAAACAATAGAAATTTATTGTCTTTCTTTTCTGGAGGTTAGCTGGTTAAAATAAAGTTGTTGGTGGGGCTGTGCTCCCTTGGAACCTGTAGAGGAGAATCCTTCTTTGCCACCTTCCTAGTTTCAGGTGGTTTAACCTACAATCCTTGATGTTCCTTGGCTTGTAGATGTATCGCCTCAGTCTCTGCCTCTGTCTTCACATGACTTTGTTTCCCTGTATCTGTCTTCTTCTTCTTATAAAGACACTAGTAATGTTGGATTAGGGCCCACTCTCATTCAGATGACCTCATCTTAACTTGGTGAGAGCTTTTCAAAACATGGGAGCCAGTGTTAATTCCTGGGTAGGGCAGCAACAGTTAAAGTTCAGGGTTGTGATATAGGTCAGAATGGTTAAGTATTTTGTGTGACTACTGTAGTTCTATTACATTCTACCATTACTCCTATCCTCCCTTTACTCTCCCTGCCAACCCCCCAGAAGATAGTATGTTCTCTCTTCTCTGCATTGGAAACAACTACAAAATCCTCATGCATATAGTACTTCAGGGAGTACTTCTCCACCCAGATAAAATTGCCCTGCATGGGGCTTGGCACAGAGAATGTTTTTGGTAAATGTGACTATGCGAACTTTCTGCTTGACATTTCAGAACCATACCAGCTGTATAGGGAGGAAGCTAGAAAACCCCTCCCTGATTAAAAACATTATTTCATCGTACTTTCCTGAATTCACCTATTAAAGAACAAAGAGTAAAATATGAACTATCCTCATACGATAAGCATAGGTTTCTGATAATTGAAAAGAGACTGTATAGCTGTGTGAGTAGAGTGTTTCCATTAACTGATTTTTCCATTACAGGAGACTTATATGGCGCTATTGGCTCTCCTGTACGGTTAGCGAGGACTGTGGTAGTTGGCAAACGACAAGACATGGTCCAGAGGCTGCTTTATTTTCTTACTTATTTCATAAGATGCTCTGAACTCCAAGAAACCCATCTTTTAGAAAATGGAGAAGATGAAGCCATTGTTATGCCAGGCACAGTTATTACTACCACTTTAGAGAAAGGTGAAATAGAAGAATCTGAGTATGTGCTTATCACAATGCATAAAAACAAAAGCAGTTTGCTCTTTAAAGAGTCAGAAGAAACAAGAACTCCTAATTGTAACTGTAAATATTGTAGTCGTCCACTCCTTGAGCAAAATATAGAGAATGTTTCACAAGAGAGAGAAGATATTCGAAACATCTCTAAAGAGCTACTAGGAACTTCAGATGAGTGCCGAATGATTTCTCCTTCTGACTGCCAAGAAGAAAATGCTGTTGATATTAAACAGTACAGAGATAAATTAAGAACTTGCCTTGACACCAAATTAGAGACAGTTCTTTGCACAGGATCTGCTCCAATAGATAAATGTGCCTTGCCCCAGTCAGGCTTAGAGCCAACACAGGAAACATGGCAGAGTGAGGAATTGCTAGATTCAGGTAACCTCACAGGCAAAGTGATGAGATCCACAGGAATGGTTGTGGAAAAAAAACCTCCAGATAAGCTTGTGCCTGCTGCATTTTCTTGTGAGGCAACCCAGACAAAGGTTACTTTCCTGATTGGGGATTCCATGTCACCTGATTCAGATACCGAACTCCGGAGTCAGGCAGTGGTGGATCAGATTACCAGGCATCACACGAAACCACTGAAGGAAGAAAGAGGGGCTGTTGATCAGCATCAAGAAACTAAACAAACAACTAAGGACCAATCTGAAGAGTCTGATATACAGAAAACAGTTTCTGGAGAGCCCTGTTCACTTCCCTGTTGGAATCATTCAGACCCAGAAAGCATGAGTTTATTTGATGAATATTTTAATGATGATTCAATTGAAACCAGGACTATTGATGATGTTCCAGTTAAGACAAATACAGACAGTAAAGAACACTGCTGTATGTTAGAGTTTTCAAAAAGATTATGCACAAACAATAGCAGACAGAACAATGAATTTTGTAAATGTGTAGAAGATTCATGTAAAGCCTGCTTTCCTCAGCAGGACCAAAGAGATATACTCTCCATTCTTGTCCCCCATGGGGATAAAGAGAGTTCAGAGAAAAAAATTGCTGTGGGAGCTGAATGGGACATTCCGAGAAATGAAAGTTCAGATAGTGCCCTTGGTGATAGTGAAAGTGAAGATACAGGTCATGATATGACTAGACAAGTCAGCAGTTATTTTGGAGGAGAGCAAGAAGATTGGACAGAAGAGGATGAGATACCTTTTCCTGGGTAAGTTGAAAGTTTTCACCTATAATAGACTCATATAAAATTACACCATCCTTTTGTTTGGCTAGTCCCTGAAGGTTGGTGGTAATGAATATAAAAGAAGAAATCATTTTCCTGCACAAATTCTTTTTTACTGTCATCTGCTCTCACTCATAGAAGGATTAAAGGCTAAACCTCTCAAGCACCCCAGAAATGCTTTGTAAATACACCAGAGAAAAGTTAAAGGATTGTAGGAGATTTCTCACTACTTTGAAATTTTCAAATCATTTAGGAGTAAATTATGCATAAACAAAGGCCTGTGATGAGCCTGGCAAGTAGGAAGAAGTAATCTCTGAGAATGAAAAGGTAAAGGCTAAGACTTTTTTTGGCCAAGACTAAGAGGAAAATAAGAAATGTATATTGTGAGTCAAGTATACAAGGAGAAGATCCATAGTTAAAAAATGTTTTACACCAAGCTTTGTATTTATGAGGTATTATCTGCTTTCTTTTGGATAATGGTTTTTGCATATCTGAGTATATTAGGAATGTGTTACACACACAAGGGACAACTCTCAAAAAATCTACCATGTAAGATGTATCCTCACCTCATAAAGTTGTTCATCAGTCCCCTTCCTGGGTAGGAAGGACTATTTTGTGGTCTGAGAGCACTTAAGCCAGTTTTTATTTATAATTTATTTTATATTGAGTATATTTTGTAGAAAGTGATGACACTGGAAATACGGACTAGTAGAATCCAAACATTTTTTATTGGCAAACTATGTTTGTTATTGTTGATAAATATGTTTATTATTAATTAGATAATTAGGATCTTTCTTTCAGGTCCAAGTTAATTGAAGTGAGTGCCGTTCAGCCCAACATTGCCAACTTTGGGAGGTCCTTGCTGGGTGGCTACTGCTCATCTTATGTGCCTGACTTTGTTCTTCAAGGAATTGGGAGTGATGAGAGGCTCCGTCAGTGTCTGGTGTCAGATTTGTCCCATGCCGTGCAGGTTAGTGACCTTCACTATCCTTGGCTTTATTTAGAACAAAGTCTCTTTAATCAGGAGAACCCAAAATTGCCTTATATTTTTGGTCATACTTTATTGTGTAACACAGTCATTGTTCTCTGAATCCATCCCTTTATATACATTATTTACATCCTTGAACCTATCACCCTAAATACAAGTAGAGAGTTTAGTAATCTAACCAAATGGAAATTTGAAATACAGAAAGCACTATATTCATAGATGTTCAACACTAGATTATTTACATTATCAAAGAATTACAAATGCTGAAATGTAAATGGAATTGTTTTCTTAATTTCATTTACAGATTGGTGCTAATGTATTTAGAAGTACAGTTGATTTTTGTATATCAATCTTGTATCCTGTGACCTTGCTGAACTTTCATTAGTTCTCGTAGCTTTTTGTATGGATTCCTTAGAATTTTCTACATATAGGACCTTGTCATCAGTGAATAGACAGTTTATGTCGTCCTTTCCAATATGGATGCCTTTTTTCTTTCTTTTTCTTGCCTGATTGCACCGGCTAAATCTTCTAGGGATAATGTTGCATAAAAATGGTGATAGCAGATATCCTTGTCTCATTCCTTTTTTAAGGGGGAAAATAGAGTCTTTCACCATTAAGTGTGGTGCCAGCAGGAGGGTTTTTGTAGATACCCTTTATCTCTTGGAGGAAGTTCCCTTTTATTCCTAGTTTTTTTTTTTGAGATATTTTTTCTTTAAATCATGAATGGGGGTTACGTTTTGTCAAATGCTGTTGTACATTTTGGAGTCTGTATTCCTGAGGGATCCTGGTCTGTATTTTTCTTTACTTTAGATGTCTTTGTCTAGCTTTGATATCAGGGTAATGTTGGCCTCATAGACTGAATTGGGAAGTATTCCTTCCTCTATTTTCTGCAAGAGTTTCTAGAGGATTGGTATTATTGTTTTCTTTAAATGTTTGATAGACTTCACCAGTAAAGCCACCTGGACTTAAGCTTATTTATTTATTTGTTTATTTTTAATTAATAATTTATTTATTTATTTTTTGAGGTGCTGGGACCCAGGGAATGAACCCAGGACCCTGTATGTGGGAAGCTGGCATTCAACCACTGAGCTACATTGGCTTCCCTGAGTTGTTTTGTTTTTTCCTTTCTTTTTTTTTTTCTTTCCCATTTGCTTTGCTTGTTGTTTGTTTTTGTTTTTTTTTTCAGGATGTACTGGCAACCAAACCTGGGACCTCCCATGTGGGAGGCGGGAACTCAACCGCTAGAGCTGCATCCATTCCCCCTGAGCTTTCCTTGAATATTTTAAATTATTATTAATTCAATTTATTTTACTTGTTATTGGTCTATTTAGATTTTTTATTTCTTCCTGGGTCTGTTTTGGTAATTTTAATTTTTCTAGAAATTTGTCCCTTTCATTTCAGTTATCTAATTTATTGGAATAAAGGTGTGTATAGTATCCACTTATAATCCTTTCGATTTCTTTAATGTCACTGGTCATGTATCCTCTTTCATTCCTGATTTTGGTAGTTTGTGTCTTGTTCCCTTTTGTTTTTGTTTTTTCCTAAGGTGAGGGGTTCTCCAAAAAGGTGGCTGAGTAGGTATTTTTTGGCCATATGCATCAAGGATCAACAGGTTTTATAAATAAACCCATTTTATTGGAACACAACCATGCCCATTCGTTTACCATACTCTATGACTGTTTTCATGCTTCAACAGTAGAGTTGAGTGATTGTGACAGATACCTTATAGCCCACAAAGCCTAAAATTCTTTCTTTTTGGCTCTTTACATTAAAAAATTTACTGACCTTATTTGACTGGAAGTATTATCGATTTTGTTGAAAGAACCAACTTTTGGTTTCATTGATTTTCCCTATTTTTCTGTTTTCTGTTTCATTGATTTCCACTCTAATACTTATTTCTTTCCTTCTGCTTGCTTTGAGTTCACTTTGTTCTTTCTAGTTTCTTCTTTTTCTTTTGCTTTTTTTTTTCTTTTTTAGTTTCATTTCTCTTATTCTTTCTATTTTCTTAAGGTGCAAGCTTAGGTTATTGATTTGAGATATTTCTTCTTTTCTAAATTAGGCGTTTAAAGCTTTAAATTTTTCTCTAAGCACTTTTAACTGCATCTCATAAGTTTTGCTATGTTGTAATTTCATTTACGTTCACCTCAAAATATTTTCTGATTTCTGTTGTGATATCTTCTTTGACCTTTGTGTATTTAGAAATGTGCTGTTTAATTTTCAAATATGTGGACATTTCAAATTTCCTTCTGTGGTTTCTAATTTAGTATTATTATGGTTAGAGAACTTGCTTTGCATGTTCATGTAGTAAATAAATTTATTGAGACTTGTTTTATGGCACAGCATTTGGTCTATCCTAGAGAATGTTCCATGAATGCTTGAAAAAAAAAATTTATCTGGCTATTCTTGGGTGGAGTGTTCCATAGATGTTAGTAAGTTAGTTGATAGCCTTATTCAAGTCTTCTGTGTCCTTGTTGATTTTCTGTCTAGTTGTTTTATCAATTATTGAGAGTGCAGTACAAGCATACCTTGTTTTATTGTGCTTTGTTTTATTGTGCTTTGCAGATTTTGTGTTTTTTTGTACATTGAAGGTTTGTGGTAACCCTGTGTCAAGCAAGTCTGTCAGTGCCATTTTCCCAACATATTGTGCTCACATTGTGTCTCTCTGTCACATTTTAATTAATGTATTGTATTAGTCTGCCAATGGGGTGCTGATGCAAAGTACCAGAAATCTTTTGGCTTTTATAAAGGGTATTTATTTGGAGTAACAACTTACAATCCCAAGGCCATGGAAAGTCCGGCTCAAGCTACCATAAGAGGTACTTTCTCACCAAAATCAGCTGCCACGTATTGAAGCAAGATGGTGGCGATCTCTGCCTGGTCTCTCAGGGCTTCCTATATCAGTCCCTGGCATAGAGCTCATTTTTTTCTAGGCCTTCTCAGCTGTTCCTGCTTGGTTCTTTCAGCTGCAAACTATCAGGTGAATGGCTCCTCTCTCCCTGGGGCTCCAGGATCAAATATTACAGATCTCTCTCTCCTTGTGTCTAATTGTGTGAGTGCCCATTTATATTAGCTCACCAAAGGGGCGAGGATTCAGCCTGAGTCATGCCCTACTGACAGTGGTCAAATCAAAAGCCCTAAATTGATTTTATCAAGTAAACTCAGAACCTTTGAATTTAATACAAAATCAAAGGGTATCACACCCAGAGGAATAGATTAGTTTGCAAACATAATCTTTCTCTTTTTGGGATTCATAAATAATCTCAAACTGCCACAGGTATGTATGGTTTATTTTTAGACCTAATGCTATTGCACATTTAATAGACTACAGTATAGTGTAAACATAACTTTTATATGCACTGGGAAAGCAAAAAATTCACGTGATTCACTTTATTGCGGGTTTTGCACTGCAAACAGACCCACAATATATCTGAGGTATGCCGGTATTGAAATCAACTATTATTGTTGAATTTATTTCTCTCTTCAATTCCATGTGCCAATTTAATAATTTTCTTTAAATAAGAACCCTTTCCCCCCACCCCAAACTTTAAAAAGGAAAAAGAAAAAGCCGTTGGAAAATGCTGAGTGAGAACATGTGGCTCCGTGAGCAAGCAGTCAATTATTAGCCTAAAAGGTTTAGACCTTTTGAGTCTGCTGTAAGTTACCTAGAGTTGCAAATTTTGGTTTTATAGTAGAGAAATGGCAAATTTAGATAAAAACAAAGTTTGTGACGAAAACTTATCAAAACTTGTGTTCTTTATATTTAAAAGCTACTATACTCAACCTTTTAATGTCAATTGCAAATATTTACTGACCCTATTTTCTGAACATAGTAGTACTACAAGGAAAACACAGATGAAAAATAAATCAGGGAGCAGATGTGGCTCAAGCAGTTGAGCACCTGCCTCCCACATAGGAGGTCCCGGGTTCGGTTCCTGGTGCCTCCTGAAAAAACAAAAATAAAAAACAAAACAAACAATAAAACCAACCCAGGGAAGCCAGTGTGGCTCAGCGGTTGAGCACCGACTCCCCACATACGAGTTCGTGGGTGCAACCCCCGGCCCCCAGTACCTCAAAAAATGAAAAATAAAAAATATAATAAATAATTTCTGACCTCAAGTTATTTACTTAAGGGGAAAATAAGGAAGGCATATGAATAGGTGTAGTACAAAGCAGTAAAAGAAAAAATGCCTAAGGGAAATTCTAAGTAATTTAGTGCTTCAGAGGAAAAAAATTATTCAGTTGGTGGTTTTTTTTTTTCAAGGCAAAGAAACCATATCTGTTTGTTTCACGGCTGTCTTCTTAAAGCAGGGATTCTTAACCAGGGTCCATGGAAAGATTTCAGGGGGTCTGTAAGCTTAAATTGAAAAAATCAACTTATTATCTTATTTTTTCTGACCTCTAACTGAAATCTAGCATTTCCTTCAGTTATGAATGTATGCAATAAATTACAGTAGAATTTATTTAATATCACATTACAGTTGTTGCATACCTTGAAAAATTGCTTTGCTCATCCATACTTCAAAATTATGGTAATTGTTAGACCCGATGCTAGTTGAGTGTCATAAAACTATCTGCAGCTACATTCTGAGAAGGGTTCCGTGATTTTCACCTGACTGGCAAAGGGGTCCATGGAACAAAAAATGTTAAGAAACCCTGTCTTAGACTCTGACATAGTGCTTCGAAATAATTTGCTGAATTACTTGTTAGAGAATCCCATTTGTAGGTCCTCCTGATGCTCCCAGTATTCTCTTGTCTTTCTTCAACTCTAATCTTAGTTACTTTGTTTCTTCTTCTAAATCTGTACCCATTACCAAACATAGTATCCTTGATTTCTTCTCTCTGAAAGCCTGTCTGTCATTGGAAGGAATTGCTATCTCCTGGTGAAGACAAACAGATCATTTTGATTTTAAGGGTTTCTACCTGCTAATTATTTTAGAAGAAGAGTGACAACAAAATCAAAAAGAATAATAATGGTAGTATTTAGTATTTACTGAGGACTTAGCATGTTTCGGGCACTTAAATGTCATATCTCATTTAATCTCATAATAATCTTTGGGTTACTTATTATTATCATCTGTATCATCTCTACATTTTGGATACAGCTTAGAGAGATTTTTAAGTTACATAGGCAATGGCAGAGCTAGAATTCAAATCCCGGTCTATCTGTTCTTAAGCTGTGTGCTAAATTGCTGTGCCATATTGTCTCTAAAACAGATGCACACAGATTAATACAAATAGCAAAATGGGCATTACAAACTTAGAAGGCTTTTTTTGTAAATTTTTTTTATTAGAGCAATTCTATATTTACAGAAAAATTGTTCAGAATATACAGAGGTCTTATATTAACCCCCCATACAGTTTTCCATATTGTTAACATTGTGCCTTAGTGTGTTACAATTGATGAAACAATATTATTATAATTGTATTGTTAACTGTAGTCTATAGTTTATTTTGGGGTTCATTCTTTGTGTTCTTTTTTGTTTGTTTTTGATTCTTGTAGCTTATATACAACCTAAAATTTCCCCTTTTAGCCATTTTCTAGTATACAATTCAATGGTGTTAATTACATTCACATTGTTGTGCTACTATCACCACCATCCATTACCAAAAGACTTATATAGTGGCCCCAAGTCTGTTGCTCTTGGATTCTTTCCACTACAGTTGAAATGAAGAGCTATTTGACTTCTGCCCTTTGTTTTGACCACTGTGCTTACTAGTCTTTCCCTCTCATATTTTTATGTACTTGTATAAGCATATTTTACTACCAAAGAAAAAATATTTTATTACAGAAAAATTTCAAAATAAAGACACAATCGTATTCTTCAGAAGTATATTGATGGCGTGTTTCTTTTTCTTTCCAATTTCTAAAGAAATATCTTTTTTTTTTTTTTTTTTTT
>JAQZBX010009332.1:0-46314 GCA_029593785.1 Cabassous unicinctus
AATATTTTATATATATATATATATATATATATATATTTCTGTAAATAGAAAAACCTCCTAATTGTTCAATAAACATTTTTTTAACACCATCACTGTGCTAGAAAGATGAAAACAGTATTAGCCTTTTTAGACTAGAGTCATTGGCTAACAGGTAAAGATGGTTGAGAATGTCATTTCGTTGTCAGGTCACACATATGGCTAAGAAGGGTTGACTATGCTCAAAGAGACCTGCTGAAAGAGATTAGAAGAAAGGGAAGAGGCCTCTGATTTTGCAAAGGACGAGAGGTTTCTGAGTATCTGCTGGAGATTCACATATTGGTGCCATCAGACATTCCACCCTTTCCCATGCTGTGCAACCAACAGGGAGAGGAAAAACCAAATCTATCTACGTCTGCTCCAAAATTCACATGCAAAATGGCCACTCAGTTGGTAGAATCATTGATCACTTTCCTGCTAAAGAAAAGTATGAGGCATAAACCTGGGCTGCATCCATGTTTGGTAGCTTTCTGCAGACTGCAGGCATCTCCCTGCCCCATACATCTTGCTGCCTTGGCTGTCCCAGGCAATATTGGGAAAAACCTGTGAGACTTCTCTTTGGTGTCCCACTCTGTGTTTCCCATATCCTTCATCTCCCCTGGGGTGTTTGCTCCCCTCCACTCTCAGGTGCCTGGTATCCCCAGGATCTCTCTTCCCTCCCATTTGTCAAAATGCATCCTTCAGAATGTATCTTAAAAATGAAGGCATAGGAAGTTATTCCTTACTGAAAATGCATTGTACCTTTCCGAATAAAAAGGAAGCTAACATTTACTGAGCTACTAATCTCTACTAGGCTCTAGTATGTTGAGGGATCTCTAAAGACAAGATTTCAGATATAAGCTAATTAAATGGAGAAGATAAATGGAGATCTGGGATCTGCTCTACGTCTGCTCCCAGGGCACATGTATGGTTGCTTCCTCTTCCTCATCATAAGGTGAGCACTTCCTAAAGGATCACATACTCTGTCTTGATTTCAGATGCCACTCTAAGACTTGCTACCCTCTCTAGGGTTCTTTTTATGAGTATCCAGTTGCTTTCGGTCCCAACTTTTCTTCCCAGAGGCAAGATTACATCCTAAACTGGACCACTGGTTTAAACTGTGAGCCTGGGGAAAGGTCAGCTTCCAGTGATCTCTAATACACAATCTGTATGCATTACCAGTCCTTATCCATCTATATATGATGTCAATCTATATGTAATATCACCCTTCTGTATGCAATGTGACAACAACCCTTTTGCCTCTAGAGATCATAGCAGGTCCTACCTAATTGAGTTGTTGTGAAGATTCATTGAAATAATATGGGTCAAGAACCTAGAACAGTGCCTGACACATAGGAAGCACTCTGCACAGTTCAGATCTATTGTCATCACTTTCCCTTCTGAAAGGACAATTGCTAATATGCTACCTCCATTAGTACCAACCCACCCAATTTCCACTGCCCCTACCTCCAACTCAGCCTCTCTTCTCTTCCTCTTTCAATGGAATTTCCACTAATGGTGGCAGTGATAGTAAAAGCAGAAACAGAAGACTTTATGGTAAATTATTTCATGTTATCTACTTAGCCATCAGTAATTAAAATGACTTCCTCAGCATCCATAAACCTGAAAGAGATCTGGTGGGAAAGGCATGTAATGCACTGCTCACACTGGAGGCCCCAGCTCTCTCCCAGCTTCACGTCACTTAGGACCCTGTGAACTGCGACTAAACCAGCTTCTTGTTAGACTGGCTTTGTTTGCACATTACTGTCATTAAAAACTCAATCACCTTTCTGAGTCAGGGCCCACTGATGTGTTAAGCCTGACCCAGTTGCAATGGAGGGAAGAAAAGCCGGCAACATTTAGGTCCTGATGTCATAAACAGCTACTTAGGATGCAGTGTCTTTGCCTAAAGAGAGGAAAAAACAGTGATTGCTTTTGAGATCCTAAATATAAGTAATTTATCCCAACATAAACAGAATTGAAGGGAAATTGACTTTGTAGTGTGAAACAGAATTGAAATGTAAACCTGTTGAAAGAGAATAAAAGACACTCAGGGTGAAATTATAGCCTTGGGAGAGGTAAATGGAGTGAATTTTAAATAAATGTATAATTAAGGGAGTGCTCTCAGGCACTTTCACCTCTGAGAGAGCAGGCCATGTGTCACATGTGGCTCTGCTCACCTATGAGAGAACAAAAGCAAGCAGGTCCACTTAAAGACTGCTGCCGCTCGATCTGGGGCTCCCTTGATGCTTCTTACCTGACTGCCAGGTGCCTTTGGGGAATCCACTCCCTGCCTTTGTCCAGGGAACCCCCAAGCACACACATCCTTCCTGCTCTTGCCTGAATAGTTTCTATACCATCTTCTCGCCAAGATAAAATGGGCAGGGTCCAACCTCAATTTCCTGTCTGTGTTTGGCAGACATTAGGAGCCATTGGGCAGCCCAGCCAGAGTTTTGATTTTCTCTTGAATCAAACAGCTTCTTGGAAGGTGCTATGAAAGGAGTTGGGCTACTTCATTTTACTTTCAGAAAAAAAAAAATCTATGAAAATTTAAAAGTACATTTAAATTTAAAGTAATGAGGAGGAAAGTTTTTTTGTTTTCTTTTATCTAAAGGATCCTTTGAAAGTTGTCTTGCTTTGGAATGGGGAGAAAGGAGTCTCAGGTTCAGGCTGAAAATTCGGTATGACCCTGCTCAGATAGCAAGGCTTCTGCCCAAGCTGTTAGGACCCTTGGTGTCAGAGAGATGCAGGCTAATCTGAGGCAATTCCAGCTTTGTCTGGCACGTTGAGAGGCCAGGCTGAGGAGAGGCTCAGGAAGAAGCCTGTCACCTCCAGTGGAAACAGCTGATACATTTCCAGTGGCTTGGTCTTGGGTTGGACTGAGTCTACAGGGACACTGGCTATTCTGGAACGGATACAGGCCTCCAAGATCACCAAGCTGATACTTTAATGTTTCTTCCAATAGACCAGATCTCCTCAAATGCATCCAAATATCCACAGCTTCAAAAGTTTGCCCCCATGTAGTGAGAGTTTAATAAATGTTTGTGGAATGAATGACTAAAAGAAGTAAACGTAAGTACATTAGATTATTGCTATTCGTTATGAGTATATTATGAAGTTACCATGCACAGTGAATTAGCAAATACTTAATGAACCATGGCTCCTAGAGAAAATAAAGGATTAGTTTCCTGCAACCCTCTGGTCATAACATTTTTTAAAACATCAACCAATCAATATATAACCTTGTTTACATGTGTTTGTACTCAAAGTCATAGAATTTAATAAATAACTCATTGTATTTAATTAACAGTGAGCTCACAAATAGCCGTATAACTCATGCCTGAATAAAGCTTACCTAACACATGTATATTCTCCGAAAAGCACATCACAACCTTCTTGCATTTAGGAACACTAGACGTCCTTTAGCACTCTGCTCGAGGGCCATTCTAAACAGTGAAATCTTAATAAAAGGCACAAAAATGTACAAAACGTGCCACTAATTGTATTGCAAAATGGAGACTTGTTTACAGTACGAGAGCTGCAACAAGAAGGCACAGTGTTGCCTATTGGACCTTAGCTAGGATGTATGTGTCAGGCCACCCCAATTTTTTCTGCTCTGCCCATGTCACAGATGACAGCAAAAACACCGTGAATACTGATTTTGGGGTTACAAATAAGTTTTAGTGACTTAGGGTAAATTCATAAATGCAGAATCTACAAATGATGAGGATTGCCTGTACGTAAGGAAGGATAGATAGGTGTCTGTATGGATAGATGAATGCCAATGTTAACAATAGGACATAGCTAGCATAGTTGGGTGGGAAGTAACCTGGAATCATGATCGATGGATGGACCCAGATAGTGGTTATTGTAGGTCAGTGATAAGAGGGCAGGTTTGAGGGATTGAGTTCAGCAGATTCGAGCTGCCTGGCTTCACCATTGAGTTTTAAAAGACTGGTAGGTCTATAGATTCTGGCACCACTCTGCATTTGGGAAGTAGAAGCCTTGGTGTGCCAGGAAATCAGTCAGTGGGAGGAGTAATAGTTGATGATGAGACAGTTTCCTGTGCAGGGGTCAAATTACCCTAAAACCTGGATCTCTTAAAATCCAGGGAACTTAGGCCTGCATTCAAGCCCTGCATTTATTTCCCTGGAAGCAAGACTGTCACTTTGGCTGCAGTGCCTCTGCCCTGGGGCTTTGACAAATGGGAGGGAGAGAGGCAATTTGGGGCTAATACTAGAGCTACTGGTTCTCCTAGGAAGTAAAAACAATGACTGTTCTCATTTCTCAAGAACCTATTAGTATATAATAGCTGCAATCCTGTGATTTGATATATTAATATGATTAATAATAACATCCTCTTATGAGACTCCTGGTCTTGCTAATGAGAAAACAAAGAACCAGAACCATTAAATAACTTTCTTAAAGAAATTGGCAGAGTAAACATACCAAGGAACCGAGAGTATCTACAATTGCAAGCAAGAGAGTCCCATCCATCGGCCACATGGGATCAAAGACCCTCTCATTTAAAAGTGGAGTGGGTATCACTATCCCAGAATCCTCAGGATTGGGGAGTGAACTATGGACTAGAGTGGACTTACTGGTATTCTAGCAATGGAAGAAATATCACTGATGTGGAGGCAGTGACCACTGGAGGTTCTGAGGGTAGAGAGAGGGAAAAACAGGTGCAATTCAGGGGCATTTTCAGGACTTGGGAATCATCCTGAATGACATTACAATGACAGATACAGGCCATAACCTACAGAATTGTGTGTGACAGAGTGTAAACTGCAATGTAAACTATAATCCATGCTTAGTGGCAATGCTCCAAAATGTGTTCATCAATTGCAATGAATGTACCACACTGATGAAAGATGTTGCTAATGTGGAAAATGTGGGAGGTGTGGGGAGCAGAGCATATGGGAATGCCCTATATATTCTCTGTAACATTTTTGTAATCTAAGTATCTTTAAAAAAAAAAAAAGAATTGAACCCAGCATTTTGGTAAAAGAGCCAATCCTCTTTCCATCATACGATGCTTTTCAGAGCTACCATATAATGAAGGTAACATCACACCCAGCTGTGCTATAGTAGAAACCAGAGTGCCAGGGGAACAGTGTGTGGGCACTTCATTCATCATTGTGCGCTGGTTTATTCAGGGGATCTTTTCTGGCACATTGTTTGGCAAGAGTGGAGAATTGAAATGAGATGATCTTTAAGGGACACTCATGACCAGATTCCTGCTTTAAGGCAAGCAACAGTGGTGGGGCCTGACTCCTGCAGCTTGTCCTTGTGAAAGGGCATGTGAGCTGGCCCCTTCTACTAAGTTACCATTCTAAGAAATGAACTAGAGAAGCAGCAGGAGGTTAGAATCCCCAGCAGGGACACTGTTCTTCTCCAACTCCCTCTGCTGCCTGTCCTGCTACCTAAACAAATATTATCCTAAATATCTGAAATAGTCACCTTCTGAGAATGCACCTGAAATGACCAAAACAGGACAGACATCTGAAATGTTAAATTAACAGGACCTCAAGATCCAAGCAAGGTTTTGGGTTTTCTTTGCATGCCTGGCTGGTCCTCGTTGGCCTCTCTCTGATACCATTTCATTTGTTTTCTGGTTTTTCTCTTTAGCCGAGTGCCTCCTTGTAACACTGTGGGAATTAACAACTGCTGAGTTGGTCTAGTGGCATGCAAGACTGGTTTGCATGGACCCCATTCTTTAATTTCAAATTTGGACATCTGCCATTTATGACATCTATCTTGTTAGTGATGGTGCAATCGATACAAATAAACTTCAGGGGCCCTAAGCTACAGGTAAACCATGCCAGCATAAATCAATGTGGTGCTGAAAAGCTATGTCGCATATTCTGATATGCTGTGATTCTTTTTTCTGGTTACCATATCCCTCCCACAGACTCCAGGACTTGGTTTAGAAATCTCCCTGCCCTTCCCAACTTAGCTCATAATGACCTCATGCAAAAATTTGGACTTCTCAGAAGAGACACTGAAACAATGGTAAACATGGGGGCTGCATTGTTTTTCCAGTTTGACTAAATCTAGACTGTGTCCCATCTGGCAGTCAGGGTCCAGGAAAGTCTTCTCAAAATTTTCCCTGGACCACCTGCCTCAGAATCAGGTGCTGGTGGCAAATCTTGATTCTCCTTCTGGACCTACTACTTCTTCAGAATTTCTGCAGTTGAGGCCCAGGAATCTGCTCCCAGCTGATTTGTGTAGATTTTGTGTTTTGATTTGTGTAGTTGACTTGTGCAGGAAACTGATGGCACATTCAAATAGGATAATTTGAGCAGAATCTAATAAAGGAGCCATTTACCAGTGGGGCTGGTAAGGAACTGGGTGTGAAGGGTGAGAGGAGGCAGAAGGTCTGTTGGAGAGGTCTCCTGTCCAGACAGGACATAATTGGATTCTCCAGATGGAAGGACTCAGCCAACTCGTGGTGCCCACACAGGGAGAGAGCCAACGGGATAAACAGCCCAACTTCACTTTGCTCCTGACTGCTGTCGCCTGCTGGACCTCCCCATGGGCTGAATCTAAGGGGTTCAGGGAGCCTCTGGCCTATAGGGGTCAGTCCCCCAGGACCAAGGACAAGGTGGAAAAGGCTGGGGGTAGGATCTGCTGGGACAACTGGAGGCTGCCCAGAGCATGTCTCTAATATACCTAAGCTTGAAGAAGCAGTGGGCTAAACATTTGTCTTAGTCATCACATCAAATCAAGGCCAGTCTGAATTCCTAAGAAAGAAGGTGTGACAAGTAGATGAACAGGAGGAAACTGAAAATCCAATTATGGAAAATCCAGGAAAAGCTGGAGATCCGGGAAATGAGCATTAGGCAGTCGAAGAGGTATGAACAAGTCTAGACTTCACTTCCCTGGAGCTCTTCAAAAGTCCTCTCATCTTGCTCAGCATATAGGTCTCGCTGTCTTTTATCTCTCCCTCTCCACAAACTCCCCCAATCTAGTGTGAGGCCCTTTTCCTCCCTACACTGATAGTTTGGGGCAGCATTTTGCATGTTTTGACTTTTCCTCTCATATATATTATCTGTTATAAGCGTTTCCCATGCTTATGAGCACGTTTTCAAAGATTCATTTTCCTCTTTCCAAAAACATTCTGCAACTAGTTATGATCTATAAAAACTGTAACATTGAGCAGAGAAGTGCAGCAGCAGTGAGCGCTGCAAGACAGGGAGGTGGGTATCAGAGGGAAATCACGATAAAACAATCTTTAAGACCTTACTGATGAGCTTGGTAAAATTTAAGATTGCCTAAATGGTCTCAAAATCATGGGTCACTGATTGCAAATTGCTGCAGTCTCCTTAAAAGTGGTCATTTATCTCATAGGTCTCTTAGCAGTTAATGTAGTGGAATCTGTCCCAAATTCACCTTTATTTTTTTTACAATAAGAAAAACACATATTTTTCCTGCTTGGTGACATATTTTGCCCTGAAACTATATTTTCTTTGGCTAGAATTTCCCCTCACAGCTACACTTAGCTATATTTAAGCATTCTTCTTGTTGTACCTGATACCATATAAAGCAAGGGAGTAAACATTAGGAGTTGTCCAGTTGGATAGGAGTGAATAAAACATGAAAAAATTACTGACTTTTCTTTTCTGCTTTTACTGAAAATGGAATCTAAATTTCTCTTTCTTACCCAACCCCATTTCCACCCAATTGCCCATCCAAGTGCTCAAGCATTTTACCAGAAAAGAAACAGATGCACGGATAAAGAAGAATAAGCAATAATAGCAAATAGATCTATTTGCCTGGCACTATTCTAAATACTTACCATGGATTATTTTCTTTGCTCCTCACGGTGATACTGTGAGGTATGTACTTTTATTATCTCCATTTTTCAAGTGTGGAAATCAAGGCACAAAGCAGTTAAGTAACTCCCCCAGAATTGTCCAGCTAGTACATCTTAGAGCCAGGATTAAAACCAAGGTAGTCTGGCTTCATATGTCCTTATCTGTGAAACCATGCTGCTTCCCTGGGCATTAAATGCTTTTAGTATTTAGGTGTATCTTTTTTGTTTCTATTCCTCATTTTTATTTTTTAAAGATTTATTTATTTATTTATTTATCCCCCTCTTGCTGCTTGTGTTTGCTGTGTTCATTCGCTGTGTGTCTTCTCTGTGTCTGCTTATCTCCCCCTTGCTGTGAGGTCCTGCTGCATCAGCCCATCGCGCCGCGCGGGCCAGCCTGCCCTCACAAGGAGGCCCCGGGAAGCGAACCCGGGGCCTCCCACATGGTAAACGGGGCCTCCATCGATTGAGCCACACCCGCTTCCTGCTGTGAGGTCTTGCTGCATCAGCCCATCGTGCCGCGCGGGCCACCCTGCCCTCACAAGGAGGCTCCGTGAAGCGAACCCGGGGCCTCCCATATGGTAAACAGAAGCTCTATTGATTGAGCCACACCCGCTTCCCTCTATTCATCATTTTTATTTCATCAACAAGCACTTATGGAGTACCAGGCACTGCCCTGGGCACTGCTGGTAGAAAGCTGAATAAGGCATGATTCCCCCTTCAAGGAAGAAAACAATGAGTTGCCAGAGTAGGGGAGGAAAGGGATGTATCATTGCAACATACGTGAGGGACATAGTAGAGGTTATGAATAAAGTGCCATGGAAAAACAGAGGATGAAGTGATTAACACTTTTCAGAGAAACTTAACAGAGGAGGTGATACGTAAGCCTGGCAAATGGCTGGCACACAGTAAACATTTGATGAATGAATGAATGAATGAATGAATGATAGAATGGTAATAGAAGTTCTTCAGGCAGAGAAGAAAATGATAAAAGAAGGAAACACCAAGGGCAGAGGATGGCTCTTGCCCTTACACCCCATTTGGGACTCAGTAAATGTGTGAAATGTGTGTGCCATATGGGCAGCAGACGGGGGAAGTTCCTGAGATTTAACTTTCCTGAGCCACCCTAAGCCCCATGTGTTGGAGTCAGGACCTAGATGTGGCTGAAAGCTGGCTTGCCAGCAAGGGTGGAGAGCACAGCAGTGTGGACAGCCTGGATAGGGGTGAATGAATGGGAGCCATAACCACCCCTTGAGGATTCTGCAGTCACAGCAGGAATTGAGGCGAGACCACATCATCCTGGGAATCCCCAGGAGCCCAGAGAAGTGATGAGTGGGAGGAAGAATATATTAACTATAGATAACAGGAGGGGCATTTTCTCTGCATGTTCCAGGTACAGTGAGAGTGAATGTGAAATCCCACTAACTCTTGGAAACCGTAACGTACTGTGAAAGTCAACCCTTTCAGGGTATGGAAGGCATCTTTCAGTTGGCCCTGACAGAGCCATCTTGTGTACTGTGCTTCAGTATCAGAAATCATCCCATTTCATTTTATTTCTCCTTCACCAAGGACCAAGATGGATTTCCAGCCTGGATGTTTTGGTGGGGGTCCTGCTCAGGGGCAGGGGAATGAACTTGGTGGCCTTTTGGGAGTCTTTCCATCCCAGCATTCAGCAGGTCCATGAGAACCACCAAGAGGCCTGGGTTCAGCTGTGAAGAGTTGCAGACTCTGGGGCTGAATCAGCTAAATTCGTGGGTCTTTCCTGTCTGTGCTCTCCATGACTCAGCCAATCCAGATATAACAATGAGGCACACTGAGTGTCTGGTACCAGCCAGATGGGTAATGCTGTTAACCCTTGGATTACAGGACACCAACCTGTGGACTTCTAGACCCATGGCAGGTACACACCACTCATTTTCTCTGTCCTTTCTCCCTGGGATCCCTTGCCGAGGGTTCTAGCTTCTGAAATATGAGCTTCCATTGGAAAGGCTCTCGAATCCTGGAATATTTATTGGTGGTGACTAAATCCATATCTTCCAATCAGGCATGTCCCATTGTCCTAATAACATCAACAGAATACAAGTGAGGAGGTTTTAATTGAAAAAAATGATTCAAAATTTTGCAAATGCACAGGTCCTCTCCCCTTCCCCAGGTTCCTACCAGTGGGCAGTTTCCAGAGCCTAGAGAAGAAAGAGAAAAGAGGAATTAAACAATGGAATAAGTGTTTTCTCCTACCTCATGCAAGTAGACTGTAAATCACTGTGTATTGTAAATCCTTATGGGCAAGGACCCAGGCAGGACTGCATTGTATGTCAGCCTATAGACTTGAAGTCTTGGTGACAGAGCAAGGATCCACTGGGCTCAGCTGCCCTGCCAGGGTCTCCTGATTTCCTTTGTTGCCTTCAGCTCATTCTCCAAATAAGTTGGTCAAGGCAGACAGCCTGCAAGATACATATTTCCTCATCATTCAGAGGTCTCTGTAACTCCCCCAGATTCCACTATTGCACATCATTTACCCCCATAAAATGTCAAAAAGTATAACTCAAAATTTAAGGGATCCTATGCCAGCCCTTAAAGGAAACTACCCTATACATGGAAACAAGTAGAAAAGAACCAATGTGAGATAAGGTGCTGATGCTAGACAGGGATCTAAGCATTGTGATTTGGTGATTCAGCTAATCACACATTGATATGGAGCTTTAGGACAGAGTGGCTGGAACAAATGTGTGCTCATGTATCCATAGGGGTATATGAAAGCAGATGGGTGGCAGAGGGGAATGGAGTATGGAAAGGTATGGGACCTGTTGCCATAGAGAGAGGAGGTGAAACAGGCAGACCTAGTGGGAAGACTGTGGCTCATAGAATCAGAGTCATGGGTTCGAGTCTCAGCTCTGCCATTTACCACCCAGTTGACTTTGGTAGCTTGTTAACCTTCTCTCCTTCATCTATAAAACAGGATAATGATGCTCAACTTGCTTAGGGAGGACATAATGTAAATAAATGGTCCAGCAGCAGACTTGTCACAAAATAGATCTTCAGTGAAGGTAAACTGTTATTGTTAGTGAAAACTAGCCCAAGATTGAATGAGCAAGCCATGCCAGAAAATCTTATGAATGGTAGTTTAAAAACTGCAGTTCGAAATTCCATGTGTTTCTAAATATAAAAATATTCACATCCCACATTCACTTAAGTTGACTCATAAGTGGCTGGATGATTGCCCATCATAATCAATAAGTCATAGCAACCCTCCAAGGTGGTTATTGCTCCCTTGTAATAATGAGGAAACTGAGTCCCAAGGCAAGGCTGGGACTTGACTCTAAGTCCTGTGCATCCTTATGTTACACCAGGAGGGGAGTAGACCTAGGTCATGAATCATTCAGCATTATCTGCATGAGAGCAAAAAGATGCTAGAAAGCAGGACATTATAAAGATTTTGAGTTAACTACAGAAACTGTAAAAACCATTTTCTTACACACTCAAGAAATATTTATTGAGCACCTACTATGTACCAAGCACTGGTGTAGATGCTGGGTTTTCATCAATGAACAAATCAGGCAAAGACCCTTGCCCTCAAGAGACAGACAGTAAATGATGAGCATAATAAATAAAGTACATTGTATATGAGAAGTGTGTTCCCAGCAGAAGGAAGGCAAGAGCAAAGGCATTAGAGCAAGAAGACACCTGGCATGTTCAACGATCCATCAGCATAGGGCATGGTGCTGGTACCACATGAATTGATTGAATGATTGATTGACTGACTGACTTATTGATTATGATGGGCAATCATCCCACCACAAAGCACAGTTTTATGGCTTCTGAAAGAGTCCATTCAAGATTAAAAGGGCCCTGAAATTGTATACTCACAAATCCAAACCTACTGATCCAGTAAATTGGCTGAGATAGTATTATTCCAATTTTGAAGAGAATTCTTTTCCTGACCAAATGAATCTTTTAAATGGTGAATCATGTCCTTTTAATTAAAATGATTTTGTCTCTGATGGTTCCATCATTGTTTGATTTCGCAGGAATGAGTCAATTGTGTGGAGGGGCCTTTCTCTAGGTGCCATTCCACTCCATAAAGGCAGGCCATATGGCTGACCCCTTTACTCAGACACTGAAGTCCTTCCAACGCTTGGGACCTCTTATCTATGCATTCTGATCTCCTCAACTATTTTTTACAAATCCCTCACTGTAGGTCAAGCTGGAAACCTGTGTTCCCAGAACCTTCCCACCTTTTTACCTGATTTAGAAGTAACATATTTTATCTTCATAAATGTTTATACGTAATGATGAAATGCACTTTGAAATCTAGATCTTCAGCTAATCTTCCAATAACTATAAACTAATGTAAGAAGTTTCCCAAATAAGTCATGCCCTGGCCCCATCGAGACAGAGTGAATTTCCTGGTATTACCTCTTTCTCCTTTCCTTGACTTTCCATTTCCTACTATCATTAATGTCAGGCCAAGGAAACTCTAGACTGTCTCAAGGGTTGAGCAGGTGAGGGGAGAAAGGGAAAGGAACTGGAATATCCTTCACCAAGCCTTTGGAAATCACCAAGCCTCGGCACTGCTGAGGAAGAACTTTGCAATGTGCAGGGCCTTCCGTTCACCATCAGGATGATGTAGACATTGCTGGCCACATGGAGGACACAGGGATGTGCAGCCCTGAAGGTACAACGTGCCTGGCCCATCATCTGGCAGCCCAGCCACAGTTCCCATTCTCTGTCTCCACCACCTCCTCCAGCCACCATGTTGGCCTTGGGGTCAAGGGAGGAGAGGGAGCCAGAGGAAAAAGGATGGAGATTAGGTGTTAGAAGTGAGGGAGATCCAGAAAAAAAGAGAAATCAGAATAGCTTTTCCCTTCAAAATCTCTGAGCTCAACTTTCTAAGTTATCTGAGGCAAAGTAGGCATTTTGAAATCTCATTCCCAGTCACCGGATGCCTGTGAAAATTAAACACTAAGTAATTTAATATGTACCATACAATATATTAGGTACTTTATTACTTCATTTAATATTTATTTAATATTTACTATTTATTTATTCCCCTCAGCAACTCTATGAAAGAAATGAGAAAACTGAGGCTCAGAGACCATTAAAGCAAATACGAGTGTTAACCTCATTTTATAGATGAGAAAATTGAGACTCCAAGTGTGCTCAGTAATTTGCCTAAGATTACCTAGGTTGTAGTAGAATTGGGATTCAAACAGTGGCTCACTCCAAATTGTGTGAGTTAAACCTTATATTCATCTGAGTGAAAACCAAGTGTTCAACTAACAGATTAGAAAGTAAGGTATTTATTCCATCACAAGGCTTATGCCCAATCTCTCTCCCATCTTGGTTCCAGAGGCTAAAATTCTCTCTTCTTGTCTGCTCTTAGTCCAATGTTTCACTGTAGCTGAAAAACAAGAGTGACGATCCATATCCATTTCAGCTTTGCTCCATGACGGCCTTTGTTGTTTTTCTGAGAATTTCTAGAAAATGAGCCATTCTAATAAAGAATGCATCGATTAACAAAGATTTGGGATTACTTGTGAGTACTGGTCACCTATGTGACTGCATATACATATGAAAAAATTAAAACTAAAATTGTGTGCATACTTATCTGGCAGGGGAGAGACCATGATCACGAAGGTGGTTTTCCCAGGGCGAGGCTTATTCATTGCACTCCGGATGTGCTGACCCCTGAGATTTCCCCAAATGTGGGAAACTCGACTGCATAATTTGTGGTAGTGGGGGACTGCGTTCATGCTCTCCCCTGGGGAAAAAAAATTGTGTGGCATTCTACTATAGGCTTATTGTGATTCCAGCAACGGAAGAACTTGTGTCATTGATGTGGAGGCAGTGGCCACAGGAGGTTCTGAGGTCAGGGAGAGGGAAAACAGGTGTAGTACGGGGGCATTTTCAGGACTTGGGAAATTGTCCTGAATGACATTGCAACAACAGATACAGGCCATTATTTATCTTACCATAACCTAAAGAATTGAGTGGGAGAGAGTGTAAACTACAATGCAAACTATAATCCATGCTTAGTGGCAGTGCTCCAAAATGTGTTCATCAATTGCAATGACTGTACCTCACTAATGAAGGATGTTGTTAATGTGAGAAAATGTGGAGGTGTGAGGAGCAGGGCATATGGGAATCCCCTATATTTTTTATGTAACATTTATGTAATCTAAATATCTTTTTTAAAAATTAAAAATAAAAAAAAATTGTGTGGGCAATGTTGCAAAGCAATGTCCATGGCAAATAAAATATTTTTGAGATGTGAGTTCATGGTCACCAAGATTAGTAGTGCAGAAATTCCGGGAGACCCCACACACACTCAGGGTGAGTCACTGCTTCTGATCATTGGGCAGAAGATATTGGGCCACAATCCACTTTGCAAACTGCAAAATCATAACAGCGGGATTCCTAGTGTTTAGTATAATGATCTTGGATATGTTTATTTGCTATATTTTGTCAGACTTGATCCAATCTTTTTGCTTTTTTTAATAACTCTGGAGATCTTATTCTTAAATTATGGGTGAAAGTTGGAAGGAAATAATATTAGAGTTTCAGTCCTGGTTCCCACCATGTTAAAACAGACATAAATAACAACAATAATAATAGCAATACTAACAAGAGCTAAAAGATCTCAACAATGAATTGAAATGCTAGAATCAGACAGAAAAATGCACAAATACCAAGTGAGGGGAAAAAAGACAGAGGAATATAAAAGACAAAGTACTCCAAAAAGTAAATTTGTCATTTATTTTTAGGATACTCTTCGTTTTCAAGTCTGTTTCAGGCCTGAATTTAATTTAAATTCATTTTATTATTTTAGAAGAAAAGGAAGGAGTGGCTCCAGCCATGCCAGTATGCTGCTGTTTTGGCTTCAGTATATCATCATGTACTTACAGTGTCAACGGTTGTGGAAAGTGCAAAGGAGACAGCTAAGAGGAAAATGCAAGAGCATGTGTGTGTATTGCATGTAGTCACAGATTATGCAGAAAAAGTTATTTCTCTTATTTTCTTCTCTATCAGAGATGGGATAAAGACTAGAGTAAGAGAAAAATGTTTAGGGCAAATATATTTATTGCAAAACTAGGATTGTATGGTTTTGTAAGAACAGGAAATAATCCTAGATTTGAGATGAGGGAGAAAAGGAAATGCAATCACACACATACACTCACACACTATCATAACCCCTGTTCCTGTCCTTCTCCACCCCTAACAGCCTGTTTGTGATTTTAACTAAGAAATGATAGGGAAAAAGGAGGGGGCAAGAAGGGCAGATAAGAAAATCATGAGTGACACAAATGTCATGAGTAAAGTGATTGCTTTCAACCTTCTGCATCACTTTACATCTACTCTGAGCTTCTTCAGAAATTCTGAAAAAATAAAAATCTGTAAGTCCAGCAGAAATGACCTGGACAGACCAAGTTTCTTGCCTGAAAACATCCAGTTCATACCTGAAGACTCTACTTGACTGTTTTGTAGAAAGATGACCCATTTCCTTTTCAGCTTAATTCCAGAATGGCCTGTTCTGCTTTTCTGAGAACTTTTAGAAAATAAGCTACTCTATAAGCATATACAGCAATTTTTAAAATCAGCTTCACTGAGGTATAATTTATGGATAATAAAAATAAGTCTTTTAGGGTATGCAGTTAAATGAGTTTTGACGTATGTATACAGTCATGTGACCACCACTATAATAAAGATATAGAACAGTTTCTTTACCTCAGAAAGTTCCCTCCTGCCCATTTGAAGTTGTGCCTTTCTTCTCAGCCTTGGCCACTGGAAACTACTAGTCTGCTTTTTGTCAACATAGTTTTGTCTTTGTAGAATTTTATATAAATGCACTCAAACAGTAAGTAGCTTTTTAGTCTGGTTTCTTTCACTTAGCAAAATGCTTTTGAGACTTATCCTTATTGTGGCATAAATTGGTAGTTCATTCCTTTTTATTGCTGAGTAGTATTCCATTGTAGACTATACCACAATTCATTTATTTATAAAACAAGTTGATGGGCATTTGAGTTGTTTCCAATATCTGGCTACTATAAATAAAGATGTTATGAATATTCAAATATTCACACGCAAGATTTTATGTGGGCATGTGTTTTTAATAACAGATATACCCTTTTCCTTAAATATTTTATTTTATCCTTTTTTATATTGTAAATGGGGTTTTCTCATTCATTATATCTTCTAATCGTTATTATTTGGGCATGTGAATGCTACTAATTTTTTCATGTTAACTTTATATATCACTATCTGTCTGAATTCTTTAATTGTTTAAGTTAGTTTTGTCATTAATTCTCCAGGCTTTTCTAGGTATACTATTATGTCATCTGCAAATACAGATCAACATTTTTCTTCTTCTATACTTACAGCTTCAATAGTTTTTTTCTAAACTTGGCTAGTAGCCCCAAAACAATATTAAATGGTAGTGAAGATAGTGGGCATCTTTGTCTTATTTCTGGTGTTAGTGGGAAAGGTCCTAGGATTTCTCCATTTAGTAAAATGCTGGCTTTTGTTATAATCATTTTAAGGAAATGTCCATCCATTCCCTTTTTCTGAGGAGTTTTAATTATGGGTGCATGTTGACTCTTGTCAATGATTTTCAGCATTTATGTAAATAATCAGATATTTTTTTCTTAGACTATTATATTAATAGATTATATTAACTGACTTTATTATCTTAATAGAATATATTAATGTATTTTCTAGTATTGAACCATCCTTGAATTCCTGGAATAACCCTCTTTTATTCATGTATTATTTCCTTAATGTGGTGTTGGAGTCTGTTCATTAATATTTTATTTAAGATTTTTGTCCAAATATTAATAAGTCATATTGTGTTGTAATTTTCTTTTTTCAGTGTTATCTTTATCCAGGTTTGGTATCAATGTTTTACTTGTTTAATAAAAAGAATTTGAAAGTTTTTCTTCATTATATATGCTCTGAAACAATTTATATACAAAATATATAATATGTACTTTTGGTTAATTTATTTTTTAACTCTGTGTCCCCAGACACATCTGCTTCATCTACTGTTGTGCTCAAGAGGATTTTTCTTTGAATGTAATGACCAAAGCAATGGCTTTGGAAAACTAGTATAATCTTTTATTTTAGATAGGGGACTATGAATACTAAAGATATATGTGTAGCTCAAGAGATCATCTCTTTCTTCTCACATAAAAAGAATATCCATCCTTTAGTTTCTTGTTGTGGTGCAAGAAGACTGACAAACATCCTTTCCTCATATCTATTGCAGATGTCCCATTTCACCTCCCAAAATTCAGCTGCAGGCTGGTGAACTGCTAAATAAGCAAGCAGATACATGAAAAGAAAGGAAACACCCAGTAATTTTGGATACAGGTTGTAATGGGCATGCACTCTTTGGAGCTTGGAAATAAACTCTGAGCTAATTCACTATTCCTCCCCTTGGGCCCAAACTAATTTGCTAGCTCTGCCTGTTCTTACTCGAATGCATGCGCGTGCATGCATGCACACACACACACGCACATGCCCCACAAGGCAGAGGATCTCTATTCTCTTTTCTTACCTAAGGAGCTAAGACTCTTCATAGATCCTGAGCTACAGTGCACAACAGGAACTCCCCAGGCACATACCTGGGAGAGGCCTGAGGCTCATGGAAGTCAAAGACACGGGGAAGAAAGGCAGTTAAGAAAGGAAGGTCATTCAGATGATTTTTAAATTCCTCTAAACTCCTCAGGGGGATGGAAAGTTGGAAGGACACTGCCCAAGTTCAAGAGGAAGAAGTTCTTCCATTAACATACGATAATAACTACAATAACAATAAATCTACTTTGGTCCATGGTTATAAAAATAGTGGTTGCCAGGGGCTCGGAGGGGAGGGGGAGAGATGAATAAGTGAAATACGGGATATGTTTTGGGCAGTGAAATTGTTTTGTATGATGGTGCAATGACGGATATATGATATACATTTGTCAAAGTCTACAAACAGTACAGCACAAAGTGTTAATCACAATGTAAACAATAGACTTTGGTCAGTAGCAATATTTCAATATTGGTACATCAAGTGTAACAAATGTACCACACTGATGTAAGATGCTAATAATAGGGGAAACTATTTGTGTGGGGGGAATCATATGGAAATTCCCTATACTTTTGGTGTGATTTTTCTGTAAATCTAAAACTTCTCTAGAAATAAAGTTATTACAAAAAAAAAAAAAGAGGAAAAAAGAAAAAGAAAGCCTCCCACACCAGCAGATGCATGTAGTTTTTCCTTCTTTGTCCTTTTCTGGGTCTAGCTGAAGAATAGAGCCCAAGATATAGTTAGCAATATATAGGATATGGCCCAAATGAGGGAATCTTCCCTTTGTCATAAACCAGGTAAATTTAGTAACAATTAAGAGTGGAAGATATTTCTACTTTCAAAACTGTGCTTTGTAAAACAGAGTTTGGCTTATTACACTTGGCTTATTATACTTTGTTTATTGCACTCACTCTAGATTGCAACTAGTATCATTAGAGCCAGTGTCCCATGACCCTAAGTAGTTAACCATGTCTGTAAATGGAAGCTTTCCACAAGCATCCCAGTCATTCTTTGAAATCTAGCTCCTATCCCTTCAGGCCCTCCTTGAAAACTTCTTCTGGAACTAGATTCTAAGTACCCTGGAGGCACAAATCCCTTTGTACTGCTCTCCCCTTCCTGCCTTCTGCCCACCACCCCTTCTGACACAGGTTGAGCACTTACATGTATGATGGATTGCTCTGTGACTGTGCAAAGTGTAATACAGACAGCACCATTAAACCATGCTATCTGCCTCTGTCGGTATGCAAATTCCATCGCAAGGTCTTTGGCTAACCTTTCTTTAAACCATAGACAGGATTCAACAATCACTCACTTTCCTTTTACTCTTATTAAGGACAGGTCTTTAGGATGCCTCAGAGAACCAAAAGAAAACCCTGATTACATTTTACAGGTGGACTTTACTCTCTCCTCCCTCACCTGCCAGCAGAGTACAATTCAGTAAATGCACTTTCTCTCCCTTATTAGCACTCAGAGAAGACAAGGGTGGATTCCACTCTCTCCCTCCGAAATTCAGCCTGGGGTGGAGAACCGGCCCTTTGTGGCTTTAATCGCCTGCCGGGCAGCCACTCACAGCCTGGTCCTCTGAGATGCATACAGAGAGGACGGCTCCTGCTGGATGAGACCATTCTTTAAAAGCTCCCTCTGCCCTTTGTCTCTCCAGCCTGCCAGCAATGATGTCTAATGTCTCCGCTTGGCAGGCACATTCTGTGAGGTCATTTTTTAACTGCTTGCTGTTTCCTTTAGCATGTAAACTATCTGGCTGTGACTCAATGTTTACAATCCCATCAACCTGTGGGGAACACTAAGCCAAAGAGCAAAGAGCGAGGCCTTTTCTGGCACCAAGGTAGGTGTGGACATGTTCTCCTGGGAAAAGGCCAGGAGCGGGGAGCAGGGAGCCAGCGGCACGGCGGGACTACCTGTGGGGCGCTCTCTGCAGCTCCTGGCAGGACATCAAGTCCCGAAAGGAAGAAAATGACCTGTTGTGTTCAGTCTAGTTTTTGCTGTTTCTTAGAGGGGAAAACGGAGCTTTCTTGTTCACAGGCCAGGGTGAGCAAACGTTCCAAGCAACCAATTCCTAGGCGTGAGGCACATGCAGTGGCATCCATGCAGAAGGAGATCCATCCTGGGTGATGTTCTCCCTGCAGGGGCCAAATAGGTCTTATACACTGAAAATTGACCTTGCTCTTAGAGTGGGGAAAAGCAAAAGGAAGCTGGTGCTTTCTGATATAGGTGAAGACACACAGGAAGGACAGGTGCATGCAACTGAACTGAGTCCTCCAGACTCCAGAGCAAATGCTGGGACAGTTTCTAAGCACAATGAAATCGCAAATTTAACTCAATCATCTAAATGTGCACATTTAGCAGACGCAGCTCTTTATCTTGTCTGTAACTCTTATGGATTCTTTCCTGAGGACTCCCTGACAAGTTGGAGGGGGTAAATAACTTAGATCCCTGTTCAGGCTCAAACCTAGTTGGGTCTGGTCATTTAAACAACCCCTTTAGATAATGTGTAGGTCAAATCCTCGGCTCTCAGATGTCCCCCTCTATGCAGGTGGTAACCTCAGTGACAGTGGCCGCTGTAGCAAAGCATCACAAACTGGGTGTCTTCAAATACCAGAAATGTATTCTCTCACAGGTGTAGGTGCCAGAAGCCCAAAAAGAAGACGTCTGCGGGGCCATGCTCCGTCCAAAGTCCGTAGGGAAGAATCCTGCTCCTTACCTCCTCCCTGGCTCCTGGCAGTGGCTTGCTGATAACCATGGCCTTCTCTGCATCCGTCTCCATCACGTGGCTTTCTTCCCTCTCTCTGTCTGTGTCCAACTCTCCCCTTCTTACCAGGACACCAGTAATGCCAGACTAAGTTATCTTAGTCCTCAAAGACCCTAATTTCAAACAAGGTCACATTCACAGGGTTTAGGACAAGACCGTGTCTTATTGGGCGACACATTTCAATCCACAACAGAAGAGATCTGAACAACTAATGCTGCCTTATGGCAGGCAGGAAGGCTTTGGATCCTGGGGTTTCCCTGGTTCCTAGAAGGCCTGGTGTGTTAGTCTGGTGTTACTCAGCCTGCTTCCTGGGACTATTTCCAGGTCCTGGTTAGGACACATAGGAAACCACGGTGGCTCCAGAAAGCTACACCTTAAGGCCTCCTGCCTCCTGACCACCCAATATGGCCAAGCTGACCTTGATGTGGCTGCACCCCAAACCAGGATCTGCCTTCCCTCCAAGGATCACACAGAGAGAAGATCAAGAGCCTTTCTCTGCCTTTTGTGCTTCCCTTTCGTCTCCCTCCCTCCTCACCCCCCACCTCATTTTATTTATTTATTTATTTATCTATCTATCTATTTATTTATTTTAATTTCTTGTTTCTTTAAGCACAGCCCCTGCTCTCTGGACCTCACGAAATTATACATTCTGGAGTACATGTTTAGCTCCAATGAAGGTGAGAACTACTCAGAGTGACAGTGTGGTCATCTAGTCCAGTGGTAAGTAAGTCCAACACAATTGAGCAGCATGATCCTTTAGTTTAAAAAAAACATGTTAATCTAACTTGGAAGCTAAGTATGCTGGACAGACCAAAGCGAGCTTGCCTCTTGAGGGAGATAGCGAAGATCCAGAACCTTTCCCAATACAAACGCCAGGGCTCCACAGGTATATTATTCTATGAAAACCGCTAATCTTTTCCAAACTCATTATCTCAAAGATGGAAAAACTAGAGACTAATGAATTGAAGTATATTGTCATGCAACTTGCCAATAGCAGAGCCTAGGTTTAAAAGCTAATATCTGGACTTTTCACTACACTGTGCATTTCATTTCCCCCAAAGCTTAACTTGATCACAAGGACCATATGCTGGGGACTGTGACTGTAAGAAACAGTTCAGCAAATAATTCTAGCACTCATACTTAAGTGCATACAAAGTAAAAATTCTATTGTGTTTCAATCTGACCAGTATTTACTTAATGACTCCCTTATGTCTGGCCCTAATGATATACTCAATAAAGACTCATTTATATATAGTCATGCTAAAGTTACACAGACATAAGGAGATATTTCTTAGTCAATACTGCTTACTCTTTTCTCTGTTTAGCATGATTCTATTCTGATTAATATACTACTGAGAAATGGATGAATAAACCTCCATATATTAGTGGACTGTTTTACATACTCACTGAAGTAAAGCTTACTTGGTTTACAGAGCAGAGGACCAAATTAATTACTTAAGGCCATGATTAGAATACCCTTCAGAAAGGACACAAGAAGAAGCATATTTGAAGAAGACACTGAACATAAATGGGTGAGACACTTTAGACCCCCTCTGAAGCAGCTGGCACTTGAATTTTTGAAGCACTTGTCAATGCTGGCTGAAAGGAATGTGAATTCATGGGCCATGTATTGCATGGCCAATGGTTTGTAAACACATCTTGTCATTACATGTGCTCAGGCAATTACTGGGTAATTACACTAACAAACTACCTAGTAATTAAAAGATGGGGTCTCATGTGGGCTGCCATTTCAGAGCAGTGTCTGTTTTCTCACTTCATTGACATGATCATATCCTCTTGAGGACACCAAATGCCTCAAGGAGCTAACAGAGAAGTAACCCATTTACAGGACAACTGAAAAGGGAAGGCAGCTCTAATTTTGAGATGGTTTAAAGCAGTTCTACGTGGGTTAAGAGGAAAGCCATTAATGGCTAAGGAATCATGTCTGCAAATGTGTAAGTCCAAGTTAATGTATGGGTTGAACATTTATTTAAGTGTCTACAAAGCTCAAGGTATGTGAGGAGACTTGCAGCAAGCAAGCAAACCTTAGAAAGATCTATCACTTTCCAGACACTGATTTGAATGTTTTACATATACCATCTTATTAAATTTTCCCAACTATACTGTGAGAGAGATATTATTACCCTAATTTTAGTCAAGGATCCTTAGGCTCAGAAAGGACTAAGTAATGAGCCCAAATCTCCTCTGCTAATTATAAATTTACCCTACAACTTCTAATTGTAGATCCTGTATTTATTCCTTTTTGATAGTTCCTCATCCTGAGATAAGGAGAAATGGAAGGGAATTTAAAGATTTGGTTCTAGATATTAAAGAGATTTCTGAAAGTGAAAAATCTCTAAAACAATTAAAAGCACTCCATTAGCCAGGATTAAGGAATATAATGTGAGTTAAAGACAACATGCCAAGAGGAGAGAGAGTTAAAGGTAATGTGCTCTATATGTACAGTTAATCTAGAAAGAGACCCTCAGTGATGTGTTCTGAGCCAGGATCTAAAACCTATGAATGACTATTTTTTAACCTCATTTACCACAAGTATCCAATTATGCTGTTTTATTTCCATCAGCCTGCTACAGGGCCTATTGGACTGAGACTTGGAAATATTATTTCCTTACCCTTGAAATATGATGTGTTGGAAATTGCTGGCAGGTGTGATCATGTTTTGTCTGAAAACCAGCTGTGTCCATGGCTTCCGTGGTCAAGAAAAACTTTGGTATGGGGCCTGATTTCAGTTGTTTGATAACTAGCAAACTAAAATATTAATGTATTTTCTTTGTCTTATTATTTCAGAGAGTACTTCAAAGCTGTTAATAGTTATCAAGTCCTATATAAGTCTCAGTAGTCTAGAGACTAGTAGATAAGATGTAAATGGTAGATATTTGGAACAATTTTAACATTTAAATATCAACTAATTTCTCCACTTAGAAAGGAACTATTGTTGAGACCATGAATTGAGTTTCCACCAGTTTGAAGAATCCTCACAGGTTGGTTTAGGGAGAACTTTCAAGTCAACGTTTGGTACTATAATGGGTGATTGGATTAGAGGAGAGGGAGAAATAGGGAAACAAATATGGTTTCATCTGTTACCAGCAGGCTCATGTTAACTCTTTACACTTTACTATACTCATATATGTAACTGAAATAGTACAGTAAACCAGAGAAATGTATGCAGAAGTAATTTGTTATTTGAAAATTCCTACAGAGGCCTCCAGTTGATCAAGATGGCAGCTTAAGATGCTCCAAGATGCCATCTCCTTGCAGAATCTTTGAACAATTGACAAAAACTGGAAGCACCATCTTCCTCGGTATGCCAGAAAAGACTTAGAGGGTTGCAGCAACTAAGAAAGTGCTGAACCCAGAAAATGCAGCTTTAAAAATGGTAGGACAAGCTTGTGGTGCCCTTGTTGGCCTCTTCTCTACACTTTCCCCAGCATGGAGTGAAGCCAACCTGTGCTCCCATTGTTAGTCTCTGGCCCTGTTCTGCAGGGAGCAGAGAACTCCAATACACATATTGTGGTGCATGTATGTCAGTGCCAGTCTATCAGGTGGCAGCCTGAAAGACTGAACCTGGAAACTTGTCTCTTGCTTGCTCTCCCAGAGCTCACCCTACAGTCAGAAGCAGACTGCTGACAACTAAACCAATGTAAAAAACAATTAAGTCAAAGTGGCCTTGGCAAAGTATTATCCACTTTAAGTCATTCAACAGAGCACTCAGAAAGGGAGAAAATCTATTTCATAGGGCTAAAAGGGGCATTCAAATACCTGTAATTGGGGGATTCCCTAAGGTCATAGGCAACCATAAGACTAGGACAAGATGCTGGCCTGGAAAAGATGGGCTGATTCATTCACCTTGGGCTGATATTCTTGATAAGAGGGCTAAACTCTGAAGGAGAGCACCAGACAATTCAGAGGCAATTTGAAAAAAACATGAAAGGTGTTTTTTGCATTAGTTTGACTTTGCTAGCTTATGCGCTCAAGGAAATCTCTGTCATATCACTGGCTGGATAAACATAAGGAACAGAGAGCTAAGTGACAAAATCCCAGAGTTAACATTTTAAAATATTAAAATGCACAGAGTGCAACAAAAGATTATGAGACAAAGAAACAGAAAATGATGACCCATCAAAATGAACAAGATAAAAATCCAGAAACCATCAATGAAGAAGAACAGACTATGGACATATCAAAGACTATTAATAAAATGAGCCTCAATATGCTCAAAAAAAATAAAGGAAAACCCAGAGAAAGAACTAAAGGATATCAAGAAAACAATGAATGAACAATATGATGATCTCAATAAAGAGAGAAGATTTTAAAATGAACCACAGAAATAATGGAGTTAAAGACCACAATAAATGAAACAAAAAATTACCTGGACGGTTTTAACAGCTGATTGGAGCTGGCAGAAGAAAGAATTAATTAATCAGCTGTTGAAGATAAGAACATTGAAATGCTCCAGGCTAGGGAACAGAAAGAACAAAGAATGGAAAAATTGAACAGAGTCTAAGACTAGTGGGACATGATCAAGTGGATCAATATACACATTATGGAACTCCCAGAAAGAGAAGAAAGAAAGGGGCAGAAGGAATAATAAAAAAATAATAATAATGGCATAAAACTTCCCAAATTTAATGAAAGACAAATATGCACATTCAAGAAGCCCAGTGAAACAAAAACAGGATAAACTCAAAGTGAAGTATGCCCAAACACATAGTAATCAAATTGTCTAATGACAATGACAATGAGAGAGAGTTCTGAAAACCATAAGAGAAAAGCAGCATGTTATATACAAGGGACTCCCGATAATATTAAGTGCAGGTTTCTCATGATAAACCATGGAGTTAAGAAAGCAGTAAAAGGAAATATTTAAGGTACTGAAAGAAAACAATAGGCAACCAAGAATTTTATATCCAGTGAGAACGCCTTTCCAAAAAGGAAGGAAAGATTAAGACATTCCTAGAAAAGCAAATGCTGCAGGAGATCATCACCTCTAGACATGCCCTATAAGTAATTGCAAAGACAGTTCTTCACACTGAAAGAAAAGGACACTAGACAATGGATCAAAGTGGCACAAAGCAAAAAGATCTTCATAAAAGTTATTATATGGGTAATTATAAATATGTGTATTTTATTGTAATTTTTGGTATGTAACTCCACTTCCTTATATATTCTAAAATGCAGGTGCATAAAAGTAAAGATAAATCTATGGTTTTATACCTATAATTCATAAAAAAAAATTTGTAACAAGTACAACAAATATGTGGGGGATGGAGGGGTATAGGAATAGTTTATGTGCATACGATTAAAGTTAAATTACTGTAAAATAAAAATGATTTTTATAGATTTTGGATGTTAAGTCCCTGGTAACCACAAAGAAAATATATGAAAAATATATACAGAAAAAAATGAGAAGGGACTCAAAATGTTACAATATTAAAAAATCAAATAAATTTTAAAACATACATTAACGGAAGAATTAAGGGAGAAAAATGGCATAAGACTTACAAAGAAAAAAATAGCTAAATGGAAGAAGAAAGTCCTGCATTATCAATAGTTACTTTAAATATAAATGGATTAAACTCTTCAGTCAAAAGGTAGAGATTGGCAGAATGGGTAAAAAAGCAGGATCCAATCATATGCTGTTTACAAGAAATTCACCTTAATTCAAAGACACAAATAGGTTGAAAGTGAAAGCCTGGAAAAATATGATGTGTAAATAGTAATGAAAAGAGAACTTGGGTAGATACAGTAATATCAGATAAAATAGACTTTACAACAAAAACTACTGAGAGTGGAGCAGGTGTAGTTCAGTGGTTGAGCACCTCCTTTGCATGTATAAGATCCCGGGTTCAATCTCTGGTACCTCCTAAAAAAAAAAAAACTATTGAGAGGGAAAAAGAAGGTCCTTATACACTGATAAAGGGGTCAATTCAATAAGAAGGCATAACAATTATAAATATATATGCACTTAATAGCAGAGTCCCAAAATATATGAAGTAAATATTTAGAAATGTGAAAGGAGAAATAGATGGTTCTATATTAATAGTAGACTTCAATACAACACTTTTAATAATGAATAGAACTTCTAGACAGAAGATCAATAAGGAAATAGAAGACTTGAATGATACTATAAACCAAGTAGACCTAACAGACATATATAGAACACTTCACCCAACACAAGCTGAATGCCTATTCTTCTGTAGTGCACATGATCCTACCCCAGAATAGACTGTATATTAGGTCACAAAAAAGTCTCAAATATTCAAAAATATTGAAATTATATAATGCATGTTCTCTGACCACAATGGAATGAAGCTAGAAATAAGTAGCAAAAGGAGAACTGGAAAATTCACAAATATGTGACTATTGAACAACAAACTATTAAACAATAAGTAAGTCAAATAATAATAAATACATTAAAAAGAAATGATACCTCAAAACAGAAAACGTACCTCACAACTGGAGGATCTGGGGAAAAAAGAGCAGACTACACCCAAGGCAAATAGAAGGAAGTTTTGTTTTTTTTTCCATTTCCTAAACTGCTTAAGGAAATGCCATGAAATGGGTTCATTTAAACAAATGGAAAATTTTTTTGTTTGTTTGTTTTGTTTTGTTTTTACTGGGAGGTCCCGGGGATCGAACCCAGGTCCCTCCATATGGGAAATGGATGCCCAACCATTTGAGCCACATCCATCTCCCACAAATGGGAATTTATTAGCTTATGGTCTTGAGACTAAAAGAAAGCCCAAATCAAGATATCATCAAGGTGATCTCTCTGAAGACTGTAGCATTCTGGGGCTGGCTGCTGGCAATCCTTATCTCCTCTGTCATATAACAAGGCACATGGTGGTGTCTCCTTGTCTTTCCTTTCTCTTCTGGGTTTCATTGATTTCAGCATCTTACTTCCTGTGACTTTCTCTCTCTGTGTGTCTGAATTTCATTCTTTTATAAAGGACTCCAGTAAGAGGATTAAGACCTACGCTGATAGAGGTGGTATGTACCTTAACTGAAGTAACATCATCAAAAGTTCCTACTTAAAATGGGTTTATACCCACAGGAATGAATTCTGTTTAAGAGCATATTTTCCTGGGATGCATACAGATCCAAACCACTGAAGAAGTTCAGGTAAATGAAATAGAGAATAAAAACAATAGAATCAACAGATTCAAAGTTTGATTCTTTGAAAAGATTGACAAAATCAAGAAGGCTTTAGGAAGACTGACCAAGGGAAAAAAGAGAGGGGACACAAATGACTAAAATCAGAAATGAAAAAAGGGACATTGCTATCAACCCCACAGAAATAAAAAGGGTTATAAGAGGATACTATGAAAAACTGTACACCAACAAATTAGATAACCCAGAGGAAATGGACAAATTCTTAGTATCATACAAACTACCTACATTGACTGAAGAAGAAATTAAGAACTCAACAGACCAATAACAAGTAAAAAGACTGAATCAATCATCAAAAACCTCCCACCAATAAAAGCCCAGAACCAGGTGGCTCCACTGGTGAATTTTACCAAATATTCCAAGAATTAACACCAATCATGCTCAAAGTCTTCCAAAAATATTGAAGAGAAGGGAACACTCCCTAATTTATATGATGAAGCCAACATCACCCTAATACCAATGCCAGATAGAGATACCACAAAAAATTAAAATTACAGCTGTAACTAGTATATATCATTAGTATATAACTAGCATTAGCTATCACTAGTATATCTAATGATATGATGCAACTATCCTCAACAAAATACTAGAAAACTGAATCCAACAGCACATTAAAAGAATTATACAACATGATCAAGTGGGATTTATCCCATGTATGCAAAGGTAGCTCAACATAAGAGATCAATTAATGTAATACACTACATTAACAGAAAAAAGGGGGAAAAATCTATGATCTTCTCAACTGATGCAGCACCCATTCTTGATTTAAAAAACATTTAGAAAACTAAGATTACAAGGAAACTTCCTCAACACAATAAAGGACAGACATGAAAAACCCACCACTAGCACCATACTCAATGGTGAAATACTGAAAGATTTCCTTCTGAGATATGGAACAAGGCAAGAATGCCAGTTGTCACCATTATTATTCAAAATTGTACTAGTTGTTCTAGCCAGAGAAATTGGGCAAGAAAAAGAAATTAAAGGTATATAAATTGAAAAAGAAGAAACAAATTTTTCACTATTTGCAGATGACATGATCCTATACATAGAAAGTCACAAAAAAATCTACAACAAAGCTACTAGAGCTAAACAAATTCAGCAGAGTGACAGGGTATAAGATCAACATGCAAAAATCAGTAGTGTTTATATAAACTGTTAATGAACAATCTGAAGAGGAAATCAAGAAAAAAATCTATTTGTAATAGCAACTAAAAGAATCAAATATTTAGGAATAAATTTAACCAAAGATGTAAAGTACTTATTCATGGAAAACTATAAAATATTGCTAAAATAAATCAAAGAAGACCTAAATAAATGTTAGGATGTTCTTTGTTCGTAGACTGGAAGACTCAATATTGTTACAATATTAATTCTACCCAAAGCAATTCACAGATTGAATGTATCCTGATTAAAATTCCAACAGTTTACTTTGCAGAAATGGAAAAGCTAATCATCAAATTTATATGGAATTTAAATACCCAAACCATCTTGAAAAAGAATAATGCAGTTGGAGGACTTAGAGTTCCCATTTTAAAACTTCTTACAAAGCCACAGTAATCAAAACAGCTTGACACTTGCACAAGGGCAGGCATATAGAGCAATGGATTAGAATGAGAGCTCAGAAATAAACTCTCACATCTAAGGGCATTTGATTTTTTTTTTTTTATGCCATTCAAATTTTGACAGGGTGCCAAATCCACTCAATTGGGAAAGAATAGTGTCCTCAATAAATGGTGTTGGGAAAACTGGATATCCATGTGCAAAAAAATGAAGGTGAACCCCTATTTCATATTGTATACAAAAATTAACTAAAAATAAAAGATCTACATATAAGAACCAAAACTATAAAATTCCTGGAAGAAAACAAAGAGAAGCATCTTCAGGAACTTATATAGGGCAATGGTTTCTTAAACTTTACACCAAAGTATGAACAAGAAATGAAAAAATAAATTCTAAACTTTTGTGCATCAAATGACTTCATCATGAAAATAAAAAGAAAACCTACAGAATGGGAGAAAATAATTGAAAACCACATATCTGATAAGGGTTTAATATCCAGGATATGTAAAGAAAGCCTACAAAAAGACAAACAACCCAATTAAAAATGGACAATAGATTTGAATAGACATTTCTCTGAAAAAGATATACAATAACCAATAAGTACATGAAAAGATGTTCAACATCATTAGCCATTAGGGAAATTCAAATCAAAATCACAAAGAAAAACCGTATCACAAACACTAGAATTGATATTATTATTTAAAAAAAAAAAAAAAAAAACAACAACAACAAGTGTTGCCAAGGATATGAAGAAATAGGAACACTCGTTCTTTGTTGGTGGGAATGTAAAATGGTGCAGCCGCTGTGGAAAATAGTTTGACGGGTCCTCAGAAAGTTATTTATAGAATTAACATATGACCCAGAAACCCCACTTAACAGTTATATACCCCAAAGTTTTGAAAACAGGGATCCTAACAGATATTTTACACCGATATTCACAATTGCCAAAAGATGGAAGCAATCCAAGTGCCCATCAACAGATGAATGGGTAAACAAAAAGTGGTATATTCATACAATGGAATATTATTCAGCCATAAAAAGAAATGATGTTTTGATTCATGCAGCAACATAGATGAACCTTGAAGACATCATGTTGAGTAAAATAAGCCCGACACAAAAGACAAATGTTTTATGATCCCACTGATGTGAAATAATTAGAATAAGCAAAATCATAGAGTCAGGAGCTAGAATACAGGTTACCAGGGCCAGGATGGGTGTAGGGAATGGGGAGTTAATGCTTAAATACTAGAGTTTCTGTTGGGGGTGATGGAAAAGCTTTGTTTATGGATGGTGGTGGTGGTAGCACAACATTGTGAGTGCGATTAACACCACTGAATTATGCATGTGAAGGTGATCCAAAGTGGAAATCACGTTGTATATATGTTACTTGGATAAAATTTTTAAAGAAACAGTCGTGCACAACACAAACAGTGAACCCTAATGTAAACTATGGACTATAGTTAATAGTAAAATTATAATAATATCGTTTAAACAATTGTAACAAGGTACCACCCAAATGCAAAATGTTAATAATAGGAAAAACTGCATAGGTGAGGATGCGTATATGGGAACTCTGTATTTTCTGCATTGTTTTTCTGTAAACTCACAACTTCTCTAACTTAAAAAAAAAAAGGAAAAAATTCTACAGAGCCATAAGGTACTATTCATATTTTGGAGTCTTGCTATATAATTCTAAATCCATGAAATCCACATATGCTTGTATAGAATCAAATATGCTCCTGTTTATTCATAATTATTAATAACCACAATCAAGGGATAAGCTATTTAAAATAATGAGTTAGTATTTACAGTAGAAAATATTATGTAATCTCTATGAACATTTCTAAATGTTTATCACAGCTCTGGAAAATAACTTATTTAAAATGAAAAGACCCAACTGGATGATCCCCAAAGCATGGTACTCAAAGTTATCTAAATCACAGCATTGCAACAATCTTAAAATTTTCTTTGCAAATGTTTTCCCTTGGTTGAATCAAGGTGTTGTCACTGACTTGGCCATGTGACTTTGGTAAGTATTTAGCTGCTCCTTCACCAGCAGCAATAGAATATCCTAATCAGACTGCTCTTTGCCTCTGTTGGAATAGAATGAGAAAAGATGAGAGGATCAATCATCACTAATCCTAGAGTGCCACAGACAAAAGAGCCAGATGAGCCCACAGTTCTGATGTCAAGGGTAATAATGGTGATATAAAAAAATATTTTTTTTTCTTTATGTTCTTCCAACAAAGTTATTCCAATTTTCACACGATAAGCCAGCTTGAGAAATGCCAACTAACTTTTCCCATCCATGTCTTTGATGAAGACTGCACAACTGGGAAGTTGTATTTAAAGCAGGATATTTTGCTTTGAGGTAACAGTGTTGATGTATCAATGTCCCCAACCTCTCTCTTCCCGGACTCCAGCCCTTACACCTCCTTTCTATTAGTCACATTCAACCCTAGTTAACCAGAACATGATAAACATGGCCTCAGCCACCAGACAATGAGGACAGCATATTGGCCTGGAACGTGAGTGGGCTCAGCTCTCCAAGATGGTACCAGAGTGAAAATGATCCAATATTTCCCACTTCCAATAAACCAGGTTGGGAATGGGCAGATAGGCTATGTACACTTGAGAGCCATCAGACCTAAGAGGTTGCCAAACATAGTTGGTAGGCTTTGTTGCCTTAGAAAGAGAGGCAAAGACCTAGAGGAATAAAAGAACAAATAATTAAAGGAAGGTTACCCAAAGCTGTTAAGAGATACAAGGATATGGCATAGGGGAAGCTATTGCATGTAGGATTACTAATATTTTTCTTCAAATTAGATCTAGGGAAATTCTAAGCAGAAAAATCAGTAAAAATACTGTTATTTTTAAAATACATTTCTTATTGTTATCACCAGTTTATTTTTATGGTATAACTCATGTAGAAAATATCCAAGTTAACAAAACTGAAAATCCCCATAGGGTAATGCTGAGAAAGAAAGGCATTTGGGAAAATCAAATGCCTGTAGATTTAGAGGGTTCCTGGCTCTGAGGACCCACTTCTCCAGCCAGGAGCCTCATAACTGGAGGTAAAACCTTCAGAGCCCAGGGATTTCTGGAAGCTTTAGAAGAGGCTCTGGGTGCTCATCTCTTTATAGATAAAGAACAAGAAATAGCCAACACTGTCTTGTAAATAGGTTTATCTTGCAGGAGGTAAAGTCATACCTGAGCCAGGGACAGTAGAGTTGCTGCTATACTAGAAATCCACCTCACTTTCCCTGCACAGGCTGCCTCATCGAGCACGTGGACAAGCATACAAGTCAGATAGCTGCTCCTCCCTGACCTGACCCAGCCCTTCCGCTACTTCTGTGATAACTTGTTTCTACTTTCCCAAATCATTGCTTCCTTATGTCAAACCTTCCTTTGGGAGGAGAAGGAAGGATGAAGGTGAAAACCATGATGGTAATAAAAGTAATTTATAGCTCTGAGCCTCCAACCTGTGGGGGTCACTGAATACTCAATGGCTTTGAGTTTTAATCCCTTCCTGATTCTAAGAATCTCACAACGTCTTTCTCTTCATTTGTCTTAGTTAGGGTCCCCTCCCCCAAGAAGGAGATCACAGAAACACTGGTAGGAAAGTGGGGTTGTACAAAGGGGAAGGGTGGCAGTAAAGTTTGCGATTAAGTAAGTTACCACTTGGGCAACTAAAGTTTAATCCTGATGGAGAACACATATGTCGGAGTGCCCCAGAGAGGCAGGCTAAGTGCGGCATTGACATCCCAACTCTATCAGTTTGGGTTGAGAGCTCTTGTATGGGGGCATTAATTCCCTGGCATTTCTGAGCTGCTTCACAGGTGGGCAAACCAGTCTCTGGTGATCAGAATAAACTCACGTTCAAGGAAATGCAAGGGTTGTGGTTGGAAGGTGGCCCTTGTATGCAGAAGAGGAAGGGCAGGGTGATGTGGATGGGGCACCCACAGTGTCTGTAGCACCATGGAAAGTTTCTCATTCCTGCTACCTGTGCTGCTTTCTGCTCCACTGCCTATCTCCATGATAACCATTGTGTATTGGTAAGCATTGTGTATTGATGACTTCTGCCTGAGTACCCTGTTTCTAAAGTTATGGCACATGAGGGAGAGTGTTACTTCCCCCACTTGGGTTACAATTCGTTTAAAAGGCTTCCCGAAGTGTGAATACACTCTCAATCTTCATAGAACACCCTTCTTCAGGATCTTGGGACAAGCTTCCTAGAATTGGTCAAGTGTTATTTGTATGCACCACCCAGTGTCCCAATCAAAAACATGTCTGTGTGTTAAAACCAAGTAGTATTCCAGGCAGAGGTGGCTTCAAGGTGAATGGCTGACCTATGCTGGTCAATTTCTGACATAAGTGGCACATTTCCTAGCCCTTTCTTTTCAAGGATCTAAATGCCAGTTCACAAGCTGGCCCTTGGTCTTGAAGGCCACATTGCCATTCCCTGGAGTCTACCGGTCACTCCTGTCTCTGGAGGTGGGCATGCTGCTTCCATTCCCGTGTGCTCCACATTCCCATATTGCTTTGTTTCAGGATTATTTGTTTATGTCTTACTCTCCAACTATGTTGTGAGTTTATGGAAGGTAGGCCTGCTTCTCATCCATCTTTGCTTGCCATCTTTGACACTAGAGGATGGAGAGTCAATATTAGTTAAGTTGAGATGCCCAAAAAAGGCAGAAGCATGAAAACTCAAGGTCCCACCCCAGACTCATGTGGTTCAGGATAATGGTGGGTCTTTCTCTTTCCCTCATCCAGGACACAAAAGTCACCCTGCATTATCTCCCTAAATACTTCCATGTTTCTGAGGATACAGGTAGGAAAGCAGCTGCTTAGCTTTGAAGCTTGTGTTTATGACACAGGGCGAGTGGCTGCCTACCAAATGTTGTGTGAGGGCAGAGAGGGGCACTGCTGCCTCCCTATTTGTAGAGAAAGGGTGTGTGAGACGGGAGAGGGGCAGCATGGATCATTGTGTCCAGGGTGTGTTTCTGGTCTCTCTCCCTGAACCCCAGAGGGGAAATTTATAGATGCTGCCCACATGGCATGGGCATTCTGTTAAGTTTTTTTTTATGACAGGCAGAAACAATAGCAGCAATGACCTTGTACTCAGGTCCCAGATTTTAAAGTCATTTGTAAGTTATTGTGTCCACTTTTATCACTTTCAGTTGAGAATACAGTGGCCCCTAGTTGGACCACAACATGCTCCAGAGCATACCCAGAGCATACTATAGCTTATGGCTAACCCCAGAGAGGCTCTTGCTTTGGGTGGTGCAATAGGGTTACCTGGCCTCCCTGTTAGAAGAAAAACCATAAAACTTCAACATGTCCTACACATCAGTATAATGTGACACATAATCACAGAACAATCATTTCTGTGAAGCAGGTAACTTACACAAAGATATCCCTGATATGAATCCCAAACACATGTGCATGCACACACACACACACACAGAAGTTGAGAGCCTCTTTCTGAATCTCCTTCTGAAGATCATGACTTCAGTTCCAATGCTCCTCCATCTTGGGTTTGTTAGGAACAATCCCAGAGATGGGCGACTGGGCAGTGTGTCTGGGATTAATGAAGTTTCACTCAGTTCTTTTCTCATTTTTCCATTTATTCTACATTCAGGTTTTTGGGGAGTTTATATCTGTGCCTACCACTTTAATAAATGCAGAGATACATAACAGAATATCCTTAATACAATATGGACCTATTCTTCATCTTTGGGGAGCTTGATGGCTTAAGAGTTGACCCTAGACACAACATTCATGAAACAGGTACAAAGCAATGTATGATTAAATACTGGGTGAAGGTAGTCAGTGCTAGAGGAGTTCAGAGGCAGCTGGGCTTCATGGCGGCTGAAGTGGGTAGACAAGAACTCCTAGGGTGGAGGGATATGCCAGGCCAGGAAACTGCTGCCCAGAAGCAGAGGCAGAGAGAAATGGGCTCTATGTGATCCCACAGGGATTGGAAGAAGGCAAAACTGGTACTTTTGGTACCTAGTTCTCCTGTCTCCAGGACAGATAAAGTAGGGGCTCCTATAAAAGCTTAGGGGTGAAGAGAAGATCTTGCTTGTCCCCAACTCTGTCGTCCAGTGAGGAGAACTAGGTTGTGTGCATTGTAAGTTAAAAAGTAGTGTCGTACCTGCTCCTTACCTCAAGCAGAAGATTAACTAACGCAGAACTCGACCAAAGTACTCAATCCCTCAAAGCATAATGTTAGATAGTAATTCTCAACTTGCATAACACTGGGTTTCAAAATTTCATGAAGATTTATAGAACCTGTAAAATACTGCTACAACTATTAAATGAGAAAATATAAAACTTGGGAATGAGTGGCAAGGGAGAATGGAGAAATTATAAATCTGCCAAAAGTTTGAGTCAACATCATATTGGAAGACAAATTGAAAACATCTGACTATGAAAAACCATGGTTGCAAGGGTGGATTTGACAGGCTCTTGGTTAGGATGGTAGAGTATAAAAAGTTGAGAATCACTGCATTTGATGGTTCTGCCTTTTTGCCACATTCACCTAGCCCAGAAAGGATTGCTTTTTTTTCCTTAGCAGATTACATGAGTGGGCGAAAAAGTTTATATAAAAATAAAATAAAAATGTTAAACCATACATAAACATCTGGATAAAAAGTAAAAAAAAAAACACACACACACAAAAAACAGAATCTACTGCAAATATTTCCAAATATGCAGTTATTTAGTTGATTGACAGAATTCTCATTTCTTTCTAAGCATTGGATATTTGATAGAAGTGACTTCCATTATAACACATTTATTCATGTATATTTGCCCTACATAATTTTCTTCTTGGTAATACTTCTCCATTTTGAAATAGCAGTCAAAGTTGTCAGTGATGGCTTCTTTAGAGAAATGTGCATTATCTTCTGCAGGGCAGACATGATTAAATCAAGTTTAATCAGGGAAAGTTTTATCCTTGTGATGGCTGGAAAAGAGAACAAGTTAACTTTCACTTTTCTTCTCTTGACCAGTGTTCCCAACTTACTACCTCTCCACTTCCCTCAACTATTAGTTGTCATTAAGATCACTTTACCAAGGCACAAGGGTTTTTGTTTGTGGTCCAGTCTTACAGCCACCATATACCCTAAAGTTTAGAGACTATAAAATTTAGAGAGATATGGTAATAGGGTATGTCCTGGTTCCTCTTTCCCTGGATAAAATATTTGTGACAAATTAAAAAACCAGAATGAGAGGAAATTTGACAGGTAAATACTCTGTAGCCATTTCAAGAAAGATGGCTTATTTGAGAATGTCAGAAATAACTAAATATCCCATTTAAAGAAATTTGGAAATTTCAGGATGAAAATACCAAAGGAGGAGATGATGGAGGTACTCATCATATAGGGCCTTACAGCTCACCTTAGCAGTGACCTAACCCACCCCTTACCCCCACTCCTGCCTAAGCAGGTGAGAACATTGAGGACCAGTGGCCTGAAGTGACTCATCCTGACACAAGTATGCCCTAGTAGCAAAGCCAGGGCTAGAACCCAGACCTCTTCATTCTCAATGCATTTCTTCACTACACTGGATTTTTGTTAGCTGGGATTAAATCCATCCAAACTCCAAAGTGATTCGAACTATTTGAAGTTGAGTCATCCTCTCCCCATCACATGCTATTTCCCTTGTCCTAAAACAGACCTGATCACCCCATTTTCTTTTCTAAAAACCTATAGCAAAAACAAAACAAAACAAAAATCCTATAGCACAGAGTGGATATGGCTCAGTGGTTGAGTGCCAGCTTCCCACATATGAGGTTCCAGGTTCAATCCCCGGCCCGAGTTACCTTTAAAAAAAAGAAACCTATAGCAGCTCATTATTTCCAACTAGGAGACTAAAAAACTCCCTAGGCTGGATCTGTACTAGGTCACCCCACCCTTTCCAGTGCCTTTTTTCTTGGAGTATTCTCCAACCAAATAAAGCCACCTGTAGCTACCTCTACTCTCTTTGCCCTGCTCACCCTGTTCTTTCCTACTCAAAACCTCCTCATACCAGTCTTTTCTGGTGACAATTCCACTAGCCTTTTAGGGCCAGATCACATGCCGTCTCCTTCATGAAGCCTTCCCATGAGACTCAATTGATGTATGTGCCTCCTCTACATTGCTTGTTTCTCTTTATCTGCTTATATCACAGTCTATCACCTACTAGTTTGTAAGTTCTTTGAGGGAAAATCTCTCTCACATTCATCTTTGTGAATTCAGGACTTCACAAAGTACTAGACACATAGTAATTGCTCCATTAAGAAAATGTTGAATAAATCAATGTGTAGTTTAATTAATCATATGACCATTCTACCATCCATCCCTCTACATCAGTGAATTCACATGAAAATAACCCAAATATGAAGTCTGGGTAAATAAATAAAATAATTAGTCAAATTACAATTTCTTATTTCAAACCGTTGCTTGCATGCTTTCTGCCTAACTCTGGTCTTACAGAAAAACTCTCAGTAACTAGAATTTAAAGCCAGTTTTAAATTCAGAAGCAATTCACATTGTCTTGGAAGAATAACATACAATCCCCCAATTATATCCCAGGTTACAGTTTGTGACAATTTATTCATTTCAATGATGCCACAATGCCATTGAAATGTTTTATGCCAGAATTTATCAGATGGCATTAAATACAGTATCCACTTCTGAAATTGCTTATTAAACATTTAGTATCTTTCTATGTGCTTTGAACATTACCAAAGAAGAGTTTGTGGAAGAAAATTCCAGACAGAGAAGAGGTGTGTGTGTGTGTGTGTGTTTGCATGTGTGTGTCCAATGTGTACCATGTCACCATATCATCTACTAACTATGTGGTTACAATGCTGCTAAATTCAGCAGTTAACTTTCTTGTGAGGCAAAATTATCCCACTGGTGCATGCATTTTACAGTTAATAAATGTATATTGAACAACTGCCCCTCCCCAAGCTTTACAGTAAATCTAACAGAGAAAGTATGAGTACCCCCAAATCAGGGGTTTGGTTCTCTTTGTTATCCATGTCCAAGAAGAAAGGCAAGACCCATAAAGCATGATCCAGGCTGGTCTAAACTCCTCTTTGTTCCTTTTTCTCCTTCCTGATGACCTCACTATTCCCAATTTCCAGGTGCCTGGGCTGAGCATCATTCTTGTTTTCTCAACTGTGTGTTTAAACTCACAAATAAGCTAATAAAATTTTAAGGGGTAATCTTTCAGTGAAGCACATCTGTCCCCTCCTCCTGAAATATTTTGAATCTTAGGTAGTGTTTAAGAATGGCAAAAAAAGAAACAAATAAACCTTCGTGACACACAAGATGAAGTTATGATGGTGTCCCATCAGGTGTTTGGAGTTAGTAGGTTGAAATGGTGTTATTTAATCCATCTTTCCACAAGGCATATTTTGAACATGAGAATTGGGTTTGAGAAAAGCCACTTCCCAATGGCACGTATTTGTGGGCAGAGTGCTGCCACCAGTCTGTTGACCCATTCTGTAGGGAAAAACTGCTCTGTATATGAGGAGGCAGTAAATGAAACTTGGCATATCACTTCTGAAAAGCTTGCCAAGGTCTGCTGTCATCCCTGGAGTTCAAAGTTTGTTCTTCCCCATCCAAATAAATGCTCTCTATGGGGAAAGCAAACCTAGGATTCTCATGTACACTTTCCCTCAAAGCTGGGCAGGCCAGTTACAGTGCATTAAGTCAATTGCCATGCAAGCTGATTCTGCTTAAAAACGACTTCCAATTAGCATGCAGCAACATGGTATAAGAGTTCCAAATAGATCAATTAAATAGCTGCATTGTGAAGAAATCTTTTCCCATGGGTCTCATTTCTTCTGTCCTTTGTGTGTTGGAAAAAATAGATTTTCCTTGTAGAAGATGACTCCTCTGTAAAAATATGAAATGATATGTTTAAAATATTGCTTTTGAATGTTGCACTTGGGGCTTGTGGAAATTTTTCTTTCAATTTTTTTTTCTCTGACAGTCATTATCCACCAGACTTTGAATCACCAAGCTCACCTTGTTAGCCTGCTCTCTTCCCCTCAAGGAGAATGCTCACATCACAGGTTATTGTGACCTAAGTTTGTATTATGTAGCCCAGGGGTTTTAAAAATTGCTTTCCTCCATCCTTAAAGTAATCACAGAATAGAAACAATGACCATTAAAGTAATATATATATATATATATATATATATTTAATAATATTACTCTGACTATATTGTATCATTCTCTAAAATACTGTCAAAGATTTCTATAACCATTTTCTTACTTATTACCAAAAACATTTTGAGAATTTAAATACAATCTCCTGCTTGAGGATTATTAGTACATTCTGATTTTAATCAGTCATCTGTTTTGTTTTGAATATTGTATTTCAGAATGGCATACATATAAAAGATTAACAGTGTGATAGATTTTGGAGGGGATCTATGCCTCTATATTTCAATTCTTGATAAGTGATATTTACCTTCTTTGGGGTAAATAGGCACCTATTTATCATCTTTTCCAGAAATTCTACTGCAGAGTTTGTCTCAGACCTAGTTCACCATGGTTGGCCGTCCACCTTGCTATTGAAAAGGTAAAAAACCTCTCAGGCCCAGCTGTAAGAAGCCCTTGTGAAGCTCTGTAACTGATTGAATCCAAAACATTGGACTGGTAGATGATGAAAGGTAAAAAAAAGTCCAGTCCATGAGCCAAGAGCCCCATGAGTCTGGCTCCACCTCTGCAATGAAGGCTCAACTCTCCTTGTTGAGTTCCTGTGCCGCTATGTGTCACAGCTTCCTTATTTGCCAAATGGGACCCGTTCTCAAAAGATTTCACTGGGCAATTGCTATGAACTATTTAAGTGAATAAAAATATTAACCATTTGCCAGGCTGATTTGCTGCATTTTTTTCTGAGTCAGAAGATTGAAACAATCTTTTTCATTTTAGATTATGTTTTCATGGAGATTTTAAGCACACAGAAGTTTGAAATGTTACAGGAATCAAATCTGTAGTTTAAAATATCACTTTGAGACTTTTTGCATTACTTCTATACTTAAACAGTTTTCCCCTCTTCAGGTTTATTGATGACTTATTTCTATTATTATCTCCTAGAGTTTTTGTAGTTTTCTTTTTAAACACTTAATTCATTTATTTATTTTTGCATGTTTGAAGGGGAAGGTTTATACTGATTTTTTTTTCAAAATATTAAAGTTTTCACACAACCATAAATGGAGTGTGGCTAATTCCACAGTTCTCCATTGAATTGAGATGCATTTTTTTTTTTACTACATAGAGTACTTATATATAAGAATAGCCTTCTAAGAGAATATTAATTCTTCCTCTTTCGAAACCTCACATCATATAGTTTGTCTTGTGTTATATTTCTCTAAAAACTTGCCTCATGGCCTCTATGAAATTTTAAACTTTTCCAGTGTCATGAATATGTCCTCTCACATCCCTTTACCTTCATTCCCATATGTAGGCGTTAACTCAAAATATGTTGATTGAGAGGGAGTAAGATATCATATATTGAAAAACACATAAAGATAGAGAAAGAAAGGGCAGATGCAGTGAAAATGCTTTATCAGAAAGTTGAGTCAAGGCTGCTTGTCGGGATCTCGACTGCTGGTCCACAGGGAGCCTAAGGGGGGTGCTGATGCTCAGTCTCCAGACAGGGTTGCATCTACTAGGTTGTCTTGAATGGGGGCCCATGAGAACCTAAGCCCCTGTGTCCCTCCCAACCCTACCCATCATGCTCAACGTGATACCCCACGTTTCTGCTATTCCTTTTGAATGAAAATGGCAGTTACAACTTGCACAACAAAGCCAGTCAAGAGGAATCTCAGTGTAACTCTGACACCTCAGTGTCATAGTCTTATATAACTAGAGATTATTCCAGACCCCATTACACTTCATTGTTGAGCAACAGAGGTGTATCAGTATGCTGTCATCATGACCTGGAACAACAAATCAGGTCTGCCATTCCATACATAGTTTCCAACTGGTTAGAAGCTGTTGAATTTTTTGGCAGGAATTTTTTTCCTTCCATAGACTTACATGCCCCGGACACTTATCACAGAGAGACATTTGCACTCCTTCTGGTGAGAGGCATCTTGAGTTGTTAATATTAGAAACAAATTCCTCCAGCCTTTGTAAGCTTTGGTATAGAATGATCCTTATCAGCCTTGATTCTCATTTTAAGAAGGTTATTTGATGTTCTAAGTGCCAAAAAGGATAGTTCCCACCAGAGGAGCTTAAGTAACATTTTAATCCTTCACAGTTTCAGAAGGGATGACTGCAAATTGATGTCCTCCCCATAAGGTGACTTAGAGCGATCCTTGGGCAAATAATGGTAGCACATCCCTTGTCCCACTCCTCTGCCCTTTGAGGATGGGAAGTTATTAGAATAGTCTTAAAATACTTGCATACAGTGCCCTGAAATTTGGATACAATGAAGTAGTTTAGATGAATTAGAGTCTATTTGGTCCGTGTTTGAATCTAGACTCTAACATGTTGAAATACATAATTTGGGCAAATTATTTAACCTCTCCGATCCTTGGTGGCTGCATCTGTTAAATAGAATAATGGCTAACTTGTTGTGAAGGTGAAGGTGAAGGTGAGTCATATGTATTTGAAGTGCCTGGTCCATAATAAACTCTCAATACGACATGGCTATTATTAGGATTAGAGTAAGCAGGATTCATTTAGAGGTTCTTGGATGGTATGGACAGAGATCAGTGAGGATGAGTATCAAATTCTTCCCTATGTGTTCCCTGAGGCACAGCCAGAGTGAGGGCACAGGACTGTATGGGTCATTAGAGTGCTCCAGTGTTGGCATCTTCCTGATATTCTGAAGGGTTAGAACTGCGTTTGATTGATGGGAAGAATCAGAACTTGTAGACAGCTAGCCTAGATAACTGGGGCCAGTCCAGTTTTACAAAAAGTAAATGGGCAGCTCTCATTTGCACACCGTGAGTCTTGCTAGAGATTAGAGAAGTGTTTTTGGCCACTTGGCCTTATCTCTATTAATATACACTTTGGTAATGTCATTAGGGAGAAAAATAAAAATGCTGGCAGAAGATGGTGTGCATTTTAAGATGACACAGTTTATATTTAGTGACTGGGATCATGCCCCTTAGGAGACATGAAAGAAGAGGAAGCAAGATTAGAGCTGAGTATTTGACCTGGGCAAATGTCATCTCCCCAAGTGGGGATGCTTGTCACAGGCTTACACCACAGCTGAGGAAAGCATTGAGGAAGGTGGGAGAACCAGAGCTGGCCCACCACTAGATCTCATCACTGATAAAGCTCTGGGAAAGACAGTACACTAAAGTCAGGGCTGGACCAGGGAGGGAGGGTGAGCTAGGCCATGGTGCATCAAATCATCACAGGGCAAAAAACCTGCATGCTTATGAACGAGTGACTTTGGACAAAGTGAAATAAACTGGTGAACATCATGGGGTTGAGACATAGCATAACTTCACCTCTGAGGTACAGATTAGCATTCTCCACTGAGGTGTCCTAAGGGCTTACATCATCTTTTAACAAGTAACCTGAAGGGTGATGCACTAATTTGGCATACAATTATCACTTATCTATGGAGATGGCATGATCTCCTCTTAGATTACATTGATTATTATTATTATTTTTAGTTTTTAATAAAATTTTATTGAAGTATATCTCTTTCATACATGTATATAAACAATAAGTGTATAGTTAAAGTTGTGAACTTAAAAACAAACATGCATAGCATCATACAGGGCTCCTATAAATCACCCCACCATCAACACCTTGCATTGTTGTGAAACTTTGATTACGAAATATGAAATAGCATTGTCAAAATATTACTATTTTTTTAATAATAATTTTTTTAAAAAAGATACTTAGATTACATAAATGTTACACAAAAATTATAGGGTTTCTCATATGCCCCACCTCCCACACCTCCCACAACCTCCCACATAAACATCCTTCATTAGTGTGGCACATCACCTGCAATGGATATACACATCCTGGGGATTTGCCATTAAGCATGGACCATAGTTCACATTGTAGACCACACTCTCTCCCACACAGTTCTGCATATTATATGATGGCATAAAATGGCCTATATCTGTCATTGCAATGTCACTCAGGATAATTCCAAAGTACTGAAAAAGCCCCTGTATTACAACTGCTTTTCCTTCTCCCTGCCCCCAAAGCATCCGGTGGCCACTGGCTCCACATTAATATTGTAATTTCTTCCATTGCTTGAATCACAATATGTCTATAACAGAATACCAGTAAGTCCACTCTAGTCCATAGCTCTTCCCCCAATCCTGAAGAGTCAGGGATGGTGATGTCCACTCCACCTCCAAGTGAGAGGGAGCTTGTATCCCATGGATAAGATGGATGGGATTATCCTGCCTGCAGCTGCAGACTCTCTCCATTCCCTGGGATGGCCGTTGTCCATGATCATCTTCCGTCCAGGTGTCCTGGGTGAGTCCATTGAGCTGTAGAGTAGGAGTTGCAGCTTCACCGAGATTCCGGGCCCAGCTGGCACATGGGCAGCCCAAAGACTCCAGTCTCTGGAAGTACATCTACAAACTCCAGCACCACATACAGGTTTGAATAAAAGGGACAGATGGACCATGTGCAGGGAAGACATATTTGAGTCCAACTCTGTCACTCTCAGGAGCACAGATTCCAGAGTAGGGCCCACTGATAAGGCACCAAACTTCGGCGCTATCTGTCCTGATATAGGACCTGGGTGTCTCCAGAGCCCTCAGGAACCCCTCTATTTGGGGTGATATCCACATTGGAAGCCTATGAGGTCCCACTGAGATGTGTATAAGCCTTACCTCTGGTATGACCTCACGACTCACTTTGAAGTCTCTTAGCCATATAAACTTATTTGTCTTTACCTTTTCCCCCTTTTATTCGAGGCCTTTTTCCAGTTGTGTTGCCAGTTGGCACTTGGTAGTAATCCTTCGCTGTCAGGGAGGCTCATCTCTGTGAGTCATGTCCCATGCTGGGAGGAAGGTAATGCATTCATATGTTGAGTTTGGCTTACAAAGAGGCTACATTTGAGCAACAAGGAGGCTCTCAGGAGGCAACCCTTAGGCACCCCATAACAATAGGCTAAGTTTCAATTACAAGAGCAAAGACTCTTAAGGCTAGTCATCAATAACAAGAGCCCATCAGTGGATCATCCTCCTTTGCCAGACACTGCCCCTGCACTTGGGGGACTGCTGCTGCTCCCTTGAAGAATGTGGCAGAGCTCTCCAGGATGGGAATTCAGTATTCTCTCATTTATTGAGTGACTTTCCACCCACTGTGACCATGCCCCATGAGCATGTGAACAATTTTATATACCTTTTAATGTATGCTCAGTTGAACTTCCTCCCATGCCCACCCCATCCCTGACACCCCCCACCAACAATCCTCTCCCACCCCAGTTTGTAACCCTTCTGTGATCCAAAGCTTCTTTAAAAATAAAGCCAATACAATTAATAGGAAAATGAAATAATAATGATAAGTTTAAATTTAAGAGATAAAATACATGAAAACTTAAAAAAAATTAAATTAAATTAAAAGATTGGGATATTCAAAAAATGGGAAAAATTAAAAAAAAAAATTTTTTTTGACATTTTACTTTTTATCAGTGCAATATCTAGTATTCAGTCTTTACCGTGGCAACTTCCCCCTCTCACTCCCCAGTGTCTCACTATTTTTCATTTAATTTTCAAAGAAGTTTTAGGTCACAGAAAAGTCACACACAGAATACAAGAGACTCTCATATACCCAACCTCCTCCCCCTTTCCTCACCCCATATTAAAAACTTTTTGTATGTGGATGGTAGCATTGTTATAACTGATATACAGATAGTGAAACATAGCTACTAAACATTGTCTTTGGTTTACAGCATGGTTTACATTTTAGAACATACACTTTTATAAATTTTGATGATATTTACCATGTCCTGTGTCCATCGCTGTAAGGTAATGAAAAACATTTCCACTGACCTGTTTGATCTATTCTGTTCCTCCCTCCCCATTCCCCCAGGGCCCATGACGACCCCCTGGCTTGACTCATTGGATGACAAGATTCATAGTTACATGCAACAAGAGGTCTTGACACACTGGTTTGTCCTCCCTTATTAGGAACCACCCTTGCTCTTAAGAGACACCCACCTGTCTATTTCTGAGCGAATCGGTCCTCCCAAAGATGGGAGTCTATCTCCTTCCCGCTCATTGTGTGGGTCTCCACCCACTGATACAACACATTACGACAGGATGAACAATCACACACTCCCTAGAAGCCTGCTCCAGATGCACCCTGTCCCAAATGCCCCCCCCAACCAACACCCTAAATCAGTGACACTTCCTTGTCATATTGCCATAAGAGCACTCCCACCTCTGTACTTTCCATCTCATACCCACAAATCCCAAGTGTTCACCTGGTCCCTCTCCCATCTCTCCCCCCCCAGTATCCTGGGTATTCTAACCCACCCTTCCCAATCTACCCACCCGTCAACCCTGCACCACCAAACCCAATAATATCACTACCCACCTGTCCTATCCCTTTAATGCACAATTACACTCTATCACTTTACCGTAGATTACATCCATATGGGTGATGGCTCGCAACTTTCTTTCCTCTTTCTCTTTCTTGTAAACCTATCTTTCAGACAATAGTTCTCAGAGACTGCTCAATTTCCTTAATTCATATCAGTGAGGTCATGCACTGTTAATCCTTCAATGCCTGGCTTGCTTCACTCAACATAAGGTCTTCAAGATTCATCCATGTTATCCTGTGTGTTAGCACTTTATTCCTTCTTACAGCTGAGTAATATTCCACTGTATGTATGTACCACATTTTGTTTATCCATTCATCCTTTGATGGGCACCTGGGTTGATTCCAACTTTTGGCAATAGTGAACAATGCCACTATGAATATTGGTCTTTGCTTTCAATTCTTCTAGATATATATCCAGCAGTGGAATCGCTGGATCACATGGAAGATCTATAGATAGTTTTTTGAGAAACTGCCATACTGTCCTCCACAGTGGCTAGACCATTCCACAATCCCACCAGCAGTGGATGAGGGTTACCATTCCTCCACATCCTCTCCAACACTTAGAGTCTGCTGTTTTTTTAATAGCTGCCATTCTAACGGGTGTAAGGTGGTATCTCATTGTAGTTTTGATTTGCATTTCCCTAATAGCTAGCGATGTCGAGCATTTTTTCATGTGCTTTTTAGCCATTTGTATTTCTTCCTTGGAGAAGTATCTTTTCAGGTCACTTGCCCATTTTTTAAATAGGTTGTTTGTCTTTTTATTTTTGAGGTGTAGGATTTCTTTATATATGCAGGATATTAGGCTCCTATCAGATATATGGTTGCCAAATATTTTCTCCCACTGGGTAGG
>JAQZBX010009333.1:0-33446 GCA_029593785.1 Cabassous unicinctus
CACATTCCCAGCTTCAGTCTGGATGTGGGGGTTTCCTAATCTGTTCCTTTTGTTCAAAATGTGACCCCTTTGCCATTTTTCAACTTTCTTTAAAGTTTAATACCATTTTTGATTGTTTTTAAAAATCAAGCTTTTACCTACTAGTAATAAACCAATGTAAGATACATTTTAACCAATTTTCACATGATTTCAAATAGTAGGTTTCTAAGGGAAGTTTTCCAACTGTAATAGACCAATGAGTCTATTAAGAAACAATAGGCTCTTTTTGAACTCCATTAGTCTAAAGCAGCAGCCACACATTCTCTAAGAATGGAATCTTGGTTTACCTATAAGACCCAAAGAAGAGGGGCAGCTGAGCTAAATCCACTTTTCCTAAGCTAGTTATAAAAGGAAGCAGGGGTTTCAACAATCACTGACTAGATTATCACTACAATGAAATTGCTGGAATTTATATCTGAAATGACCAAAGTGCCCTTCTCCTTTCCCCAAAGCAGGCATACCATATATTAGCAATAATGTGGTCTTCTAGGGAAAATGTGGACATCATTCTTTTTCTGCTTTTTAGGTGTTTAATTGGGCTCTATGTTTTCTACTGTGCATTTGGGAGTTGAATCTGTTGCAAAGGTGACTTGGAGCCTGTGATGTTTAGGCCAATGTGTCAACTTGGCTAGTAATGGTGCCCACTTGTTTGGTCAAGCAAACACTGGGCTACTTGTAATACAAGGACATTTAATCATCAGTGAGTTGACTGCATAGATGGCTGGTTATATATACAATAAACTAAGAAGATTGCCTTCAGCAATGAGTGACATCTCATCCAATCAGTTAAAGGCCTTAAAAATGATAGAGATTTCAGCATTCTGAGAGAGAATTCCCATCTCTACTTCAGACAGCCAGCATCTCCTGGGAACTCATCAAGGACCTTCATCAGAGCCCCTGGCCTGCAGCCTGCCCGATGGAATTTGGACTTGTGCATCCTCACCACCACATGAGACAATTTTATAAAATCTCATACTATTTACAGATCTCTTTTGTTGGTTCTGTTTCCCTAGAGAACCCTGACTAACACAGCTTGGTACCAGGAGTGGATTCTTGAGAAAAAGAAACTTAAAAATGGGATTTCTGAAATGGTTCTGGGATTTTTGCAATTGGCTCTTTACACTGATTAGATTCAAGGACACTGATGACTCTGTTTCCAATAATCAAGAGGCCACTGACAGTCTATAGCATGAGCTGGCAATAGAGATATGCAAAATATCACCGTTGAATACGACTACTTTCATGCTTAGAAGAGGCAAGGATCTGGGTGAAGGTGTTTTGTGGAGGTAAAAGTTACAGTGATGTTAGCTTGCTATTCCTAAATACACTGGATGCAGTTACAAAAGGCAGGTGTGAGCTGAAGTTTTCAAAATGGCAATTTAAGCACTGTAACAATGATGTGAAAGTTTCTATGTGTTCTCTAAAAGAAAATCTTGTTTCCTGCAGCTGCAAACTTGAGATCTCTAAAAAACCAGACTCAGAGTAGCAGAGTTACAATGGAAACTAAAATCTCAACCTTGCAGTGTGTCTGCTGTTAAAGTGAGGACATTGATTGGAAAGGAGTAGAATCCTGAGGATTGGGATGGAGACATATGGGTAGACAAGGATGATAGTGGGGACACTGGAACCCTTAATTCTGCTGAAACTTTGTCAGATAAGCTTGTAATGGTCTTCCTTGAGGAGACCACCCAATATCAAACTTGCACCACCCAAACTCCAGCCTACCCAAGGAATCCTGACATCCTCTGTGCCCTGAGGAGGGTACCATCCTACCTCAAGCCTGAACTACCCAATCACCAGCCTGCCTCAAGGAGTCTCCACATCCTCCCTGCCCTGAGGAAACTATCACCTAACCTCTACCTTGCTCTGAGGAGTCTTCCATCCAACCCCCACTGAAGAGATTAATCCTGTCTCACAGATGAAACTGCAAAGGAATGCCCTGAGGAAATTGACTTGCAAGACACTTCTAATGTAATCTCTTACCCACCCCCACCAAACCTCTTCTCTTCCAGACCTATAACTAGGCTAGAATCACAACAAGTTTCCAAAGGTGAAGGACAAAGTATGGCCCAAAAGGAAATATGCTATACTTTAAAAGAACTGCATGAGTTTTCCAATTTATATAGACAGAAATCAGGGGAATATGTGTGACAATGAATATTAAGGGCATGGGATAGTGGCAGAAGGAATACAAAGTTGGATCAGGCTGAATTTTTTTATATGGGTCCACTAAGCAGAGATTCTGAATTCAATGCTGTAGCTCAAGAGGTTAGAAAGGGCTATAACATTTGTTCAGGTAGCTGACAGACACATGGACCAAAAGATGGCCTAGAATGTCTAAGGTCGACATGCCCAATTTACCCTGGTATATTGTAGATGAGGGGATCCAAAGGCTTAGAGAGACTGGAATGCTAGAATGGATTTACCATTTGAGACCTGCCCACCCACCCCAGGAATATCCAGAGGACACACCTTTAACCAGGACTGTGAGGAATAAATTTGTAAGACTAACTCCATCTTCTCTGAAGAGCTCTGTGGTTGCTCTTCTCTGCAGTCCAGATATTACTGTAGGGAGGGCTGTAATGGAATTGGAATCCTTAAACGTTATGGGGATCGCGGTCCGGTAAAAGTCAAGTATCGGCAGTTAATCACCAAAGACAAGGTTATCAAACCACAATGAAAAGGACTCAAGGCAGCAATCAAAAAGTCTGAGTCACATCAAGCTATGGCATTGGCTAATAGATCATAGGGTACCTAGAAGTAAAACAGATGGGCTGTCTACTAATTCCTACTTCAGCTGTATGTGCAGATGAGTTCTAGTTCTAGTGAACAAAACCCTAACTTGAATTACAGACACAGAGTCACGGCCCCTTACTCAATCCCCAGACTTGAGACAGTTTACAGACCCAGAGCCCCTTGAATGAGGAGAAGGCAGGTCCCTTTGGGGAAGGATCGTGTTAAACTGCCAAAAATTTATACTGTTAATCTTCCCACCTTTCCCCAAGGACACCTATGGCCTTTTACCAGAGTAACTGTGCATTGGGGAAAAGGAAATGATCAGACATTTGGGGGTTTATTAGACACTGGCTCAGAAATGACATTATTTCCAGGAGACCCAATATGTCACTGTGGTCCACTAGTCAGAGTAGGGGCTTATGGAAGTCAGATGATTAATGGAGTTTTAGCTCAGGTCCATCTCACAGTGGGTCTAGTGGGTCTCCAGACCCATTCTGTAGTTATTTCATCAATTCTAAATGCATAATTAGAATAGACATACTCAGCAACTGGCAGAATCCCCACATTGGATCCCTGATGTGTAGAGTGAGGGCTATTATGGTTGGAAAAGCCAAGTGGAAGCTACTAGAACTGCCCTTACTTAGCAAAATAGTAAATCAAAAGCAATACCAGATTCCTGGAGGTATTGCAGAGATTAGTGCCACCATCAAGGATTTGAAGGATGCACCACATCCCCAATCAACTCTCCTATTTGGCCTGTGCAGAAAACAGATGGATCTTGGAGGATGACAGCAGATTATCGTAAACTTAACCAGGTGGTGACTCCAATTGCAGCTACTGTCCCAGATGTGGTATCATTGCTTGAGCAAATCAACACTTCCCTGGTACCTGGTATGCAGCTGTTGATCTGGCAAATACTTTTTTCTCAATTACATTAGTAAGGACCACCAGGTCCTTTCATCTGGAAAGCAATTACCTTCACTGTCCTGGTTCAGGGGTATATCAACTCTCCAGCCCTATGTCATAATATTGTCTGCAGTGACCTTGATTGTCTCTCCCTCCCACAAGACATCACACTGGTTCATTATATTGATGATATGATGCTGATTAGAACTAGTGAGCAAGAAGTAGCAATTATTGGTAAGACACTTGTGTGAGGGAGAATGGAAGATAAATCCAACAAAAATAGAGGGGCCTTCCCCCTCAGTGAAATTTTTAGGTGTCCAGTGGCATGGGGCATGTCAAGATATTCCTTCTAAAGTGAAGGATAAGCTGTTGCATTTGGTCCCTTCTATGATAAAAAAAAAAGGAGGCACAATGCTTAGTTGTGCCTTTTCAGATTTTGGAGATAACACATTCCTTTTTATCCAGTGAATAAGGCTGCTAGATTTGAGCAGGAACTGGAAGAAGAGGAGGCTCTATGACAGGTCCAGGCTGCTGTGCAAGCTGCATTACCACTTGAATCATATGCAGCCTTTGTAGTTGCCTATAGGAGAATCACAACACAGACCCTTAGGATTTTGGAGCAAAGCACTATCATACACTGTAGATAAATATTTTACTTTTGAGAAACAGCTTTTGGCCTGTTACTGGGCCTTAGTAGATACTGAATGCTTAACCATGGGCCATCAAATTACCATGAGACCTGAGTTGCCTATCTTGTGCTGGGTATTGTCTGACCCACCAAACCATAAAGTTGGGAATGCACAGCAGCACTCCATAATAAAGTGGAAGTGGTATATATGAGGTAGGGCTCGAGCAGGTCCTGAAGGCACAAGTAAGTTACATGAGGAAGTGGCCCAAATACCCATGGTCCCCACTCCTGCCATATTACCTTTTCTTTCCCAGACCACAGCTTTGGCCTCTTAGAGAGTTCCTTAGAATGAGTTGACTAAGGAAAAGAAAATTTGGACCTGCTTTACAGATGGTTCTGCACAATATGCAGGTACCACCCAAAAGTGGACACCTACAGCATTGCAGCCTCTTTTTGGATGTCCCTGAAGGACTGTGGTGAGGGCAAATCCTCCCTCCAAGGAGAACTTTGAGAAGTGCACCTTGTTTTTAATTTTGCTTGGAAGGAGAAATGGCCAGAGGTGCATTTGTACGCTTATTCCTGGGCTGTTACCAATGGTTTGGCTGCATGGTTAGGGACTTGAAAGGAACATGACTGGAAAATTGATGACAAAGAGGTCTGGAGAAGAGGTATGTGGATAGACCTTTCAGAGTGGGCAAAAAGCATGAAAACATGTGTCCCACGTGAATGCTCACCAGAGAATGACTTCAGCAGGGGAAGATTTTAATAATCAAGTGGATAAGATGACTTGCTATGTGACTAGCACTCAACCTCTTTCCCCAGCCAGACCTGTCATTGCCCAGTGAGCTCATGAACAAAGTGGCCATTGTGGTAGGGATGGAGGTTATGCATGGTCTAGCAATATGGACTTCCCCTCATCAAGGCTGTCTTACTTACAGCTACTGTTGACTGCCCAATCTGCAAGGAGCAGAGACCCACACTCAGCCCCCCTTATGGCACATTTCCCCTAAGTGATCAGCCTGCTACCTGGTGGCACATTGATTACATTGGACCACTCCTATCATGGAAGGGTCAGTGATTCATTCTAATTGCAATAGACACATACTCTGGATATGGGTTGGCCATCCCTGCATGCAATGCTTCTTCTAAAACTTCCATCCGTGGACTTACAAATGACTTATCCACCACCATGTTATTCCACAAAGCATTGCTTCTCATCAAAAAACCCACTTCTCAGCAAATGAGGTGTGGGTATAAGTACATGCTCATGGAATTCACTGGTCTTACCATGTTTACCATCATTCTGAAGCAGCTGAATTAATAGAATGGTGGAATGGCCTTTTGAATACTCAATTACGGTGCCAAATAGGTGGCAATATCTTTCAGGGATGGGCCAATGTTCTCCAGGAAGCAGTGTATGCTCTAAATCAATGTCCACTCCATGGTGCTGTTTCTCCCATAGCCAGGATTCATGGGTCCAGGAATCAAGGGGTGAAAATGGGAGTGGCACCATTCACTATTACCACTAGTTATCCACTAGGAAAATTTTTGCTTCCTGTCCCTGCATCCTTAAGCTCTGCTGGTCTACAGGTCTTAGTTCCAAAAGGAGGAGTGCTGCCACCAGGGAACACAGCAATGATTCCATTGAACTGGAATTTAATACTGCCACCTGGCTACTTTGGGGTCCCTGTGCCTCTGATTCAACAGGAAAAGAAGGGAATTACTGTACTGGCTGGGGTGATTGATCCAGACTATCAAGGGGAAATAGGACTAAACCTAGACAATGGCGGTAAAGAAGAGTTTGCCTGGAATACAGGAGATGCACTCGGGCATATCTTAGTACTACCATGCCCTGTGATTAAAGTCAATGGAAAATTGCAAAAATCCAATCCAAGCAGGACTGACAATGGCCCAGAATCTTCATGAATGAAAGTTTGGGTGACCCCACCAGGCAAAGAACTACAGCTAGCTGAGTTGCTTGCTGAGGGTAAAGGGAACATGGAATGGTTAATGGAAGAAGGTAGTGATAAATAGGAACTTTGACCATGTGACCAGTTACAGAGATGATGACTATATTGATCATACATATTTCTTCCCTGTTTTGTTATAATTATGTCTGCATATGTACATAAAATGAATACCTTTGTTTTCTTCCTTAACCTTTTCCCTTATCATATGACATAAGTTGTATTAGTTTCATGCTGTAGTATTTAAGCATGTCAAGTTTAAGAGTAAATATTACCCAAGGACTTGTAACTTATTCTGGAGAGATTTAGTGTGTTTCTGGTTGAACACTGGACAGTTTAGCATTGTTAGGTGGAAATATATAGATATAGATATAGATATAGATATAGATATAGATATAGATATAGATATTTCTGTTATTGTTTTTATTTGGAGACTAAGTATGGTTTAAGGTGATGTGTATGGCTGCCAAGTAGACAAGGGGTGGACTGTGATGGTTAGGCTAATGTGTCAACTTGGCCAGGTAATTGTGCCCAGCTATTTGGTCAAGCAAGCACTGGGCAAATTGTACTACACAGACATTTCATGAACTTACATCATCAGTGAGTTGAATTCACATATGGCTGTTTGCATCTATAATAAACTGATGAATTTGCCATCAGCAATAAGTGAAGTTTTATCCAATCAGTTGAAGGCCTTAAAAGGAGAAGTGATTTCAGTATTCAGGGAAAATTCCCATCTCTACTTCAAATAACCAACATCTTCTGAGGAATTCAATGAAGACCTTCATCTGGGCAGCTTGCAGACTGCCCTACAGAATTTGGAAATGTGTATCCCCATGGTTGCATTAGACAATTTTATAAAATCTCATACTATTTACAGATATTTCCTGTCATTTCTGTTTCCCTAAAGAACCCTGACTGTCTTAGCTTGCCAAAGGGATGCAAAGTACAAGGAATGTGCTGACTTTTATAAAGGGGATTCATTTGGAGTAAAAGCTTACAGTTCCAAGGCCATGAAAATGCCAACTCAAGGCCCAGTAAGAGGTGCTTTCTTACCAAAGTCAGCTTCCATGTGTTGAAGCAAATGGCAGGAGATCTCTGCCTGGTCTCTGCCTTCCCTTCCGTGCTGCCTCTCTCAGGCTCAGCTGCTCCATTTTGTTCTGATTTCAGCTGCAAACTGTCATAGGGCTTATCTCTAAGGGCTTCCTATATCAGTCTCAACTCTTCTGAGCGCTTCCCAATTTCAGCTGTAAGCTATTAGGTAAATGGCTCATCTCTCCCCAGGGCCACAGCTGTTTGAGCCTCATCACATGGCAGGATCAAAACGGCTGAGCTCTCTCTCATGTCTGTCTGAATGAGTGGCCATTTATATCAGACCCAGAAGGGGGGTGGAGGGGAGCTCAAACTGAGTCACACCTTACTGATGTAGTGCAAAAAAAATCCCTACAGCACTCTTATCAGGTAATCTAATCAAATGTGCCTCATTCAAATTTAATACAATTAAAGGACATCACCCCCAGAGGAATAGATTGGTTTATATACATAATATTTCTCTTTTTAGGATTCATAAAATAATCTCAAACTGCCACACTGACTAATACGGAGCCACATCCATTGCTCTCTCTTCTATGAAAGGCCAAGGGAGGTACTTGGGCATATTATATACCAGGCTTGGGTGACAAATTCTGGGGATGATCACTGTGGCATGTTGTCACATTTGTGCGACAAGCACCAAAGTAGTTTGATCACAGAGGAAAGGATCAAAGAGGACATTTTCCCAGTTTCTTTTCTAAGTTTAAAACCAACATAACTTGGCAAAATGAGTCTCCATGTAGTAAAGCCCAGTTTCCTAAGGATCCACATTACTGCGTGTGTGAACCCATTGTAAACAGAGTCTCCTGAAAGACATTTTTAGTGAAGGTGTGGCCCAACAGAAAGAGATTATGTCTTGATCTGGATTATTTAAGGCTTTATAAAGAGAAAGAAACTAGCAGCCAGAGTAAAAGAAAGCCATGGAGAGGAGCCTGAACCTAGAAGTCAACAGAACCAGAAGAGAGAGAATGCTGCCCTAGGACTCGAGGCAGGGATATAAGCCAAGGAACCTGAAGGTTTGCCGGCAGCCAGCACCAGAATGTGACAATTGCGAAGAAAACAGTACCTCTCTGATACCTCAGCTTTGGACTTCTCCTAGCCCCAAAACTATGAGCTAATAAATCTCATTGTGTGGTATTCATAGCAGCCAGGCAATCAAAAACAAAACCCACTTACATTGAGTTTTTCTTTTTCATTCTTTTTTTCCTTTTTTTTTTTTTTTAATTAATCTCCCCCTAAGTTGGCTAAATTCATTCGTTAAGTATTTGTAGGTTTTCCGATCTATGATCTTCCATTAACCTCATTCAAACTACAGAAATAAATGAAAGACACCCAAATGAGTACAAATAAAGGCTATTTATTCAGGCCTTGCTACTACAAGTGAGTCAGCCACCATCACTTGCATTTCATAGAGACTCAGGTAGGCAGGGGACTAGAAAATCTCTATAGTGGAAAAAAGGAGAACTTCAGGTATGTCCTAATTGGACATTGTTGGCCTGGGGAACACTGAAAGAAGACGAAGTAGGGATGGGCATCCTACGTGATTGATTAGGGGAAAATATTTGGCTTTCTTAGGTTGGTCCTAAATTGGAAGCCAGGACAAAAATTAGGGAAGCTGTTATTAAGTTCCGACTGTTTTAAGCTGATTGCTACAGAGGTAGTGACTTGGATTTCTGGACTGACTGCTACTTGTTGTAGGCCAGAGTTCTATTTTTATATACCTCAGCAAGATAAAATGTCCAACAAATATGTATTTTCTTAAGTCTTTTGCTATAGCTTAGTGCCTTTAAAGCATATTTGGGAGTAGGGAAAGACCTAACACATGCATCAAGGAAAAAAAAAAAATCCTTCTGACCACACTTCTCTCCCCACCAAATCTGTTGTTCTTATTATCAATATTTAAAAAAAGATAGAATATCAGCAATAAGTGCTCATACACATTTCTTAGGTGAAGACCCAGGGGCATATACATTGAAAACTAAGGCCTCCTCATATTTAAAATTTTTATGAGAAATCAGACTTGAAGTACTTGATTTGCTCAAGATCATAGGGAAGGGGCCAAGAGCCCAACTAGCTTGGGACAGGAATGGATTTGCTTTTCCCTCTCTGAGGCTGCATGACGCTCAATGCTAGTGAACTGTGTTTTACTTAGTGTGGTTTCAATTACTGCCTTCCTGGGGGAAGGAAGAATCTATTCACCTATTGTTCTGCTCTGATTTTACCTTCAGACCTTGGTTAGACCTCAAATTGTAGTCAAAGGAAGGGATGCTGAAAGACTTCTCTCTTAGGATAAACAAGAGCTTCTGTCTCTTATTGGGGAAATCAGCATAGGTAGAAACAAGAGAAAAACAATTAAGATTGCAGGACATACCCCGTGCCATGTTTTTGACTGGTTTAGCCCCGCAAACTTGATAATGGGCTATAAAATACTTACTTGTGTGTATGTGTGAGTGTGTGTTTGGGGAACAGGTGGTATGTGTTTCTTAGCATTATCCAAGAGGAGTTTTGGAAATCTGAATTACACTCAGGATAGTAATAAACAGAGAGATACACGATGAAAATAGTCTAGGCACCAGGAACTCATTGTAGAGAAAATTAAAGGACAGCTTGGGAAGCTTTAGAAATATTACAAAACTTTTAAATTATGTTAAGTCGCATAAGCACTTCATGTGCAATAAATACAATATTTATAATACTGACTTCTTAGTCAGCCAGCTCCTCTCTCCCCATATCCCATTTTCTAGTATGGCCATAAGCAAAAGGGAAGGAATCGTGGCAGTCTTCGGGGGAGGCACAGGGGAATATGGAAGAGAGAAAGGAAGGTGGATGGATGAAGAGTAAGCAACCAAAGCTACATCAAAGACACAGACTCTCTCTGAGGGTTTGTTTGTCTTCAAGGGAAATACAAAATCAGGGGAATTTACATTTCATCCCTTTTGAGATGGGAGAGATACCTTGTCACACATCCGTGACATTAGGTGGAGAGACTCTGAGGTGGCCTTTGTTTGGGGTAGAAAAACACCAAAAGTTCCTATGTGACCTATCAAAGGAAACAGAGGACTTGACTTGAGAGGTAGCAGTGGGGGCGGGGAGGGGGGTGTATTGCCAAAAATTACGAATGCTTATTGTTGGGAGAAGGGGATTTTCTGCTTTTTTTTTTTCTTTCAAGTTTTCTGCACTAAACCTGTGTATTAGTCAGGTGAGTTATGCTGTGTAACAAACAGCCCCAAATATAAGTGGCTTAATACAAAGACTGTTTCCTCTCAGTCATGTTATGCGTGCAGTATGAACCAGCAGCAGGGTTTTCCTCCTTACAGACACTGGCTCCCAGAATGTCTGACACAGGAAAGCTGACATATGGCAATGTTCACCCTGGCCCTTTCGGGCTTTCTCTCTCATTACATTAGCGAGGGCAAGGCACACAGCACTAAAATGAAGAGTTTCACCTTGAGCAAATGGGGTCATGTATATCAGAACAGCACAAATCACTACCTTGCCATCTATTTCTTTTTAAATAGAAAGAAAATCAAAATTTTAAAAATATTATATTTGTAACAGGAATTTGCCCAGCTCAGTTCTCTGTAATGCCATAAACATTTTTTAAATATCATAAATTTTACATAAAATGTAAAATTTAATACACTTTCAGAGTAACTATAGGTAAAAGTAGAAAATCAAAATTACAATTGTGGAATATTTTAGAACATTACATAGCTTATTTTTCCTATTCTATGAGTTATATTCAATTTCATTCCTCTTTATTGTTTTCATTGCATTTATTTATGTTTTATCTTCATAAGTACATTCTTAATTTGGGTCTCTGTTCTCTGACCTTAATCTCTATGCCATCTTTTCTCTTACCATTTTATTATTTTATTTTCCTTCCTCTTTTTTAGAGGAATTTTCAAGTTTTTAATCTACTAAAGTGTTATGATATTTTGAATTATCAAATCTGAACATGTATCATTTCCAGTGAGGACTTTTATCTTGTTGCTTGACATTTTTCCTTCCATGTAACCATTCTTTTCTCAGCCAGACTCTCTTTAACCTGAGCTTTCAATCTTCATGTTGTATTTGATGTACACATTCTTTTCATCTTATTTTCCATTTATAGCTTTTTTTGTCTATTCCAAGCAAAGTATGCCTTCTTCTTTTCTACTGAGGAAATCAAATACTTTGCTCAAATCCTTTTATTATGTCCCAGATTAAATTATTTTCAGAGATGTGTTTTATTCCAGTATTGAGGGAACTGTTCCCTTTGCCTTGTTTTGCAGTATTTTGTTTCATATGTCTCAAGATTATTTATATTTCATTACATTTACTAGTGAATAGATATCCAACTGCACAGGAATTGTGACTAGACACTGTGTGGCTCTCCCACCCCTCTGTTTATTTGCCATCTGTATAGTGGTTGAAATGCCTTCCAGGAGTTCTAGGTGAAGAGTTGGTTCTTAGGCATGATTCTGGTGCCTTTACTATGTTTGATCAACATTGCTTTATTGTAGATCCATCAAACCAACTGGAGCGGCACTTCTCCCCTAACGTGGCACCAACAAGAATGTACAAGCTGGAACCAGAGCCCACAATAAGGTATCTCTTCTCTCTTCTCAGTGGCTAGTTCCACAAGGTTTACTTAATGATAAAAATTTCTCCTTGTTTCCTGTGTCATACAAGTGATGAGCCTCCCCTAACTTTGTTCTCTCGATTTTCCAAATTGTCACTTTTTACAATGGCTTTTCAGAGAGCTCACTGGGTTAGGCAGTGATCCAAAACACTCAAAATATATTACCCCGTCACAGAGATGTTTGTAGATTCTGAAACAGTAATAATGAGTCTGACTATATAAGAAAGAGAAAGTGTCATCTTGCATTCTCTTCCTTAGTCAGAGTGTCTATGATCATTGTTTTTTAAAAGATTTGCACTTTTGGGGGAAATAATTTACAAAGCCAAGCGTTTTCTCAGTACTCTGCAAAATTATTTGTTTTTAATGCCTAAACTCTATATTTAATCTAAGATTTGTACAAACCAGTTTTCCTGATGGTCTATGACCAACACCTCACTTTTCAGCAATTTATAGCATTTCTATAATAAGTTTAATTACTTTTAACTTTGCTATCTTTACTTTAATAAAAATGTGGACAAGAAATCCCCATTTTAAATTAGGTTCAAAATTTGACACTCTATATTGCTGGTAATGAATCATGAGATGACACATTTTATTGGTTTCATACACACACGTGTGTGTGTGTTGGCTTTCTTTCTCTTTCTTGCTATAAATTTATATTTTCAGAACTGAGTTGTGCTACCTGGAAGATAGGAATTATATTATGTCTTTCTAACTCTAACAATGTTTAGATGTTTCATTACTGCCCTTTAACATTTGCATACTTTTGACCACAGGCATATATTATTTAGGTTGGGAATTGATAACTTTTTAAACATCTTCCAAAATTATTTGTTGGCTAAAATGTTCTCTTTCTTCTTAAGTTTGCTTTTTATTAACACATTGTTATGGTTTGAACTGTGTCTTCCTAAAAATGATATGTTCACATCCTAAACTTTGATGAAGACATTGCCCAATTAAGAAATAGATACTCCTTAAATATATAAGAACTAGTTAGAATATATTTGATTTTTATAATTCAGCAAAGCTAAAATGCAAATATCAATATACAAAATTATTTAAGACCTGTAGTTATAAGGAATTTTTGAATGCTGAAATTCAAATAAAATTCAAGAAATTTCTCCAAAGCTAAACAGGAGAAGAATCCAAACTAGAAATCAGGATCCCCAATCTCAATCGAGTAGTCATTTTTCCTTTACTATCTAGAACTGCTTATTTTCATCAGACAACACAGCCATACTTTTCATCTGAAATAAATAAATGACTGAGTTGGTTAGTAAAATTCCCTGTAATGAGAATACCTTTCTTCTACACAGGGTACTCTTTGTGCTCAGACACTGGCTAAAATAAATAAATGATGTCCTGTAAATGGGATGTATTTTTTCTTTAGTGAAATCTTCTGAGAGAAGGGCTTATTCACAAAATAAAATTGATTATTAATTTAGAAAATCTCTTTACTCAAGGGTATATGTTATTAGAAATGGAAATTCAGGCACATATTCAGTAAACACATGAATAGCTCCTTAAATTGAGTAGAGCTAATATAACATTTTTAAATGTAGGTATGCTAAAAGCTGAATGGTTTGTGGCATGAAATCAATCTCTTACTTCAGCTACTATGTCTGACACATTCACTTTCCAACACACACCAATCAAGAAGGCAGGTATATTTCTTGGGAAAAGTCAGGTCAGTCTCTACTTTGGGGAAAGACTCACTTGCTATTTTTGTTAGCACCATTTCCTAAAGAGGTTGCCTACTGTTTCAAGAATTCCAGGAATCTTAAGAGCATTAATCATTAGGAAAAAGAGGCAAAGACACCTTTTGCATTTCTACACAAGGAGAAGCTCATTTCTAACTCTGGCATTAAATGACTTGTTTCAAATCAATTTTACTTAAAGTGATAACTTTGGGACTGAAAATGCAATAATTTATTCATTCTTCAAATTTGTAAAGATTTTGTTACTTATGCTGTTTCTGCATTTATATCTATTCCCAATTCTTCTTTTAAATTTGGTTTCTTCAACAACTTTCATGACTTTGAAAATTCTTAATTTTCTTTCAGGTATTAAGTCAACTTTCATTCTTCACCCTGTCTCCCTAACAATGGAGATGGATTTTATAACTACAAGATTAAACAATCAAACATAAAAACAAACAAGCAAACAAATAAAACCAAGAATTTCCAGTGATTTGGAACAACAGAACATCCAGAAAAATCCTGAAGATAAAATTTTGAAGCACTAATCCAATTACATTAATTTTTACATGGAGAGACAACTGTATTTTAAATTCATTCTCTCCCCCTTTCTGCAGTGAGTGCCTCCTCTGACATGAATAATTAAAAATACTTTCAAAATTGAATTAAAATTTTATTTCAAATTTTTGCAGACAACACTCTACTCTTCTACCTAGTATTCCACTGAGAAGTTTGATCCTCATTGGATTCTAATTCATTTAAAGACATACTTCTGTTACTAGATGACTCTGGTTTCTAAGCTTCTAGGTTCTTGGCTTATGTCACATAAAAGAATTTAAGTGCATGCCATAGGGTAGGCAAGGGAGTAAAGAGTTTATTAAGAAATGAGAAAAGTACAAGGTCTTTAGGCATGGACCACGGGTGTATTGCAGGTTGAGTTGAGCACCTTGGTCAGGGCTTTTTAAAGTCTGTTTGTTGTTCTGATTGGTTGCCCCACATGTCATTTCTCAGGGGGCCAATGGTGAGGACTTTTGAGGATATCCGGGGATTTCTCTTGACCCTGACTGGGATTCTCATTCCAAATGAGATTCTCATTCCATATGAGATTCTTGTTCCAAATGAGATTCTCATTCCAGAGTCTTGCAGGATATCTCAGGAGGTTTCCAGGTGGGTTCTCACGACCATGTGGTCTGGTGGCCATGTTGTCTGTCTGCCATGTTGTCTGCCGAGTCTTCAGCTGTGACTCAATTCTTCCCTTTCCCTATACTAACATGACTCACTTCTTTTTCTGCCCCTGGATGCAATTATATTTTAATTTCATTAGTCTTATAAGTTTGAAATCTCACCAGTAGGTATGGACTGTTTATTCTTCTTTATTCTCAGCATGCCATAGTCTTTTCAACCTGTAAGTTCTGTGTGCCTCTTATTATGGAAAGATGAGATAATGATGATGAAGATGATGATTTACACCATATTTTTCTATTTTCCTGAACTGCTCACAGACAAATTCTGCATTTTCTGGACCTAACTTCTATGTCGAATTTTGTGCTCATATTTTATGTCTCATGATTATTTTAATCTTTCATGCATTACTTTTTGCTTTATTCTCCAGATCACAAATTTAATATTCAGTTAAATCAATCCCCTTATTTGATCCCCTTAATTACTTAAAAAATATATTGGCATCAATAGTTTTGATTTGCAAGAATATTTTCATTCTCTGTATTCCAATTTCATCACATCATATTCTTTTTTTTTTAATTTTTAATATTTTTTAAAGATACTTAGATTACACAAATGTCATATAAAAATATAGGGGATTCCCAGATGCCCCACTCCCATCACCTCTCACATTTTCCCACATTAACATCTTTCATTAGTGAGGTACATTCACTGCAATTCATGAACACATTTTGGAGTATTGCCACTAAGCGTGGACTAAAGTTTACACTGCAGTTTATACTCACCCCCACCCAATTCTGTAGGTTATGGCAAGATATATAATGGCCTGTATCTGTTATTTCAATGTTGTTTAGGACAACTCCCAAGTCCTGAAAACGCCCTCATATTACACCTGATTTCCCTCTTCCTGCCCTCAGAGCCTCCAGTGGCCACTGCCTCCACATCAATGATATAATTTCTTCCATTGCTAGAATAACAATAAGTCTATAGTAGAATACAAATAAGTCTACTATAGTACATAGTTCATTCCCCAATCCTGAGGATTCTGGGATGGTGATGCCCATTCCACCTCTAATTGCTTGCAGTTGTAGACTCTCAAGGTTCCTTGGTCTGGTAGTTGTCCATCATCACCTCCTTGTTAGTTGTCCTGAGTGAGACCAATGAACTGGGAATAGGTGTTGCAACTCTTGAGATTTAGGGTCCAGCTGGCACATGGACAGCCAAAGACTTAAGTTTCTTGGATATACATGTACCAACTCCAGTACTAATTATAGGTTCAATTAAAAGGACAGAAGAGCCATGTGTAGGGAAACCACAACTGAGTCCAACTTTGTCACACTGGGGAGCATAAATTCCAAGGTAGAGCCCACTGGCAAGGCATCAAACTCCTGAGCTATCTGCCCTGACTATAGTGTTTAGATATCTCCAGAGCCCTCAGGAGCCCCATTATTTGGGGTATTATGTAATTTGGCAGTCAATGAGATCCTGCTGAGTCATGCATAAGCATAATCTCTGGAGTGACTTCCCAACTCACTTTGAAGTCTCTTAGCCACATAAGCTCATTTGTCATTACTCTTTCCCCCTTTTGGTCAAGGTCTTTTTCCAGTTGTATTACTAGTTGGTTCTTGGTAGTAATCCCTCAGTGCCAGGGAGGCTCATCCCTGGGGGTCATGTCCCATTCTGGGGGGAAGGTAATGTATTTATATGCTGAGTTCAGCTTAGAGAGAGGCCACATTTGAGCAAAAAGGAGGCTCCCAGGAGGCAACTCTTAGGCACACTATAATACTATACTAAGTTTCCATTTCAAGAGTAAAGGTTCGTAAGAACAGTCATCAATCTCAAGGGCCCATCAATGGGCCATCCTCCTTCACTAGTTATTGCCCCTGTACTCAGGGGATTCTTGCTAGTCCATTAGAGAATGTGGCAGAGCTCTCCAGGATGGGAATTTGATATTCCTTTGGTTATTGTGTGACTCTCCATACACTGTGATGATAGCCCATGAATATTTGAACACATTTATGTGTTTTATATGTATGCCCAGGTGAGCTTCCTCCCATCTATCTCCCATCACTGACACCCCACATCAATAACCCTCCCCTGCCACAGTTATAACCCTTCTGGGATCCAAAACTAATAAACCAGCACTGTCCACTGTTAGTTAACACAAAATGATATAACACAAAATGACAAGATGAACACTCAGATACTCCCTAGAAGCCTGCCCCAGGTGCACCCTGTCCTGAAGGGCCCCCACATCCAACACCCCAAACCAGCAACCCTCACTTGCCATATTGCTGGAGGAGCATTCCCAACATTGTAGTTTCAACCATGTACCTGCCAATCCCCAGTGTTCACCTGCTCCCTCCCCTATTCTCCCCAGTTCCATGGACAGTCCAACCCACCCTCCCTATCCCACTCCCCTGATAAACCAGCACTGTCCCACCCAAAAGTATAAATACACCACAGTCATGCACCTCCATTGTAGAACTATACACTTCCAGCTTATCAGAGATTTTGCCCATATGAAAGTTGACTTACAACATTTTCTCCCTTTCTATGTCCTATAAACCTATCTTCCAGACTATCTCTGTGAGTCTGCTCAATTTGCTTAATTCATATCAGTGAGGACATGTGAGATTTGTCCTTCAGTGCCTGGCTTGCTGCACTCAACATAAGGTCCTCAAGATTCATCCATGTTATCCTGTGTGTTAATACTGCATTCCTTCTTATAGCTGAGTAATATTCCATTGTATGTATATATCACAATTTGTTTATCCATTCATCTGTTGAGGGGCATTTAGGTTGACTCCAACTTTTGATAGTGAATAATACTGCTGTAAACATTAGTGTGTATATCTGTTTGTGTCCATGCTTTCAGTTCTTCTGGGTATATACACAGCAGTGGAATTGCTGGGTCATATGGCAGTTCTATAGTTAGTTTTAGGAGGAACTGCCAAACTGTCCTCCACAGTGGCTGCACCATTCTACATTCCCACCAGCAGTGGATGAAGGTTCCCATTCCTCCACATCCACTGCAACAATCCAAAAAAAAGGCCTCAGTTTTTTTAATAGCTGCCAGTCTAATGGGTGTAAAATGATATCTCACTGTAGTTTTGATTTGCATTTCCCTAATAGCTAGTGATGTTGAGCATCTTTTCATGTGAATTTTAGCCATTTGTATTTCTTTTTTGGAGAAGTGTCTATTCAAATCACTTACCCATTTTTAAAATGGGTTGTTTGCCTTTATATTTTCAAGGTGTAGGATTTCTTTCTATATGTTGGATATTAGGCCCCTATCAGATATATGGTTCCCAAATATTTTCTCCCATTGAGTAGGCTGCCTTTTCACTTTCTTGACAAACTCCTTTGAGATGCAAAAGTTTTAAATTTTGAGTAGGTCCCATTTATCTATTTTTTCTTTCATTGCTCGTGTTTTGGGTGTAAAATTCATGAAACCATTTCCTAATATAAGGTCCTGTAGAAGCTTCCCTATATTTTCTTCCAAGGTCTTTATGGTCTTGAATTGTATATTTAGATCTTTGATCCATCTTGAGTTAATTTTTGTATAATGTATGAGATGGTGTTCCTCTCTCATTCTTTTGGATATGGATAACCATTTCTCCAAGCACTATTTGTTGAAGAGACTATTCTCTAACAGAATGGGCTTAGTGGCCTTGTTGAATATCAGTTGACTGTATATGTGAGGATCTATATCAGAACTCTCAATTTGGTTCAATAGGTCAGTATGCCTATCACTGCACCAATACCATGCAGTTTTGAAAACTGTAGCTTTATAGTATGTTTTAAAGTTAGGTAGTGTGATTCCTCCTATTTCATTTCTCTTTTTCAATATGTCTTTGGATATTCGGGGTCTCTTGCCCTTTCAAATAAATTTTCTAGTTAGTTTTTCCAATTCAGTAAAAAATGCTGTGATGATTTTTATTAGGATTGCATTAAATATGTAGATCAGTTTGGATATGATAGGCATCTTAATGATGATTAGTCTTCCTATCCATGAACAGGGAATATTCTTTCACTTATATAAGTCTTCTTTGATTTCCTTTGACAGTGTTGTGTAATTTTCTGCATATGTCATTTGCATCTTTAAATTTAATTCCTAGGTATTTGATACTTTTATTTGTTATTGTAAATGGGATTTTTTTACTTGATTTCCTCTTCAGATTGCTCATTATTAGTGTACAGAAATGCTACTAATTTTTGCACATTGATCTTATAACTTACGACTGACTTTACTGAACTCATTTCTAAGCTCTAGAAGCTTTGTTGTAGATTTCTCAGGGCTTTCTATGTATAGGATCATGTAATCTGCAAATAGTGAAATTTTTACTTCTTCTTTTCCAATTTGGATGCCTTTTATATCTTTTTCTTGTCTAACTACTCAAGCAAGTATTTCTACCACAATGTTAAATAGAAGCAGTGAAAGTTGGCATTCTTGTCTTGGTCCCAACTTTAGAGGGAAAGCTTTGAGGATTTCAACATTGAATATGATGTTAGCTGTGGATTTTTCATATATACCTTTTATTATGTTGAGGAAATTTCCTTCTATTTCTATCTTTTGTAATGTTTTTTTGTCAGGAAAGAGTGCTGTACTTTGTCAAATGCTTTTTCTGCATCAATAGAGATGATCATGTGGTTTTTTTCTTTTGATCTGTTTATGTGGTGTATTACATTGATTGATTTTCTTAGGTTGAACCATCCTTGCAAATCAGAGATTAAACCCACTTGGTGATGGTGTATAATTCCTTTGATGTGTTGTTGAATATGGTTAGCAAGTATTTTGTTGAGGATTTTAACATCTAGGTTCATTAGAGAGATTGGGCTATAGTTTTCCTTTCTTGTGACATCTTTGTTTGGCTTTGGTATTAGGGTGATGTTGGCATCATAAAATGAGTAAGGCAATATTCCCTCCAATTTTATTTTTTGGAAGAGTTTAAGCAGGTTTGGTGTTAGTTTTTCCAGAATGTTTGTTAGCATTCACCTGTGTAGCTGTCTGGTCCTGGGCTCTTCTTAACTGGGAGGTTTTAGATGACTAAATCTATATCGTTACTTGTGATTGGTCTCTTGGGTTCATCAGTTTCTTCTTGTGACAATGTAGGCTGCTTGTGTGTTTCTAGAAATTTGTCCATTTCCTCTAAATTATCCATCTTGTTAGCATACATTTTTTCAAAGTATCCTTATATAATACTCTTTATTTCTGCATGGACCATGGTGATATCCCCTCCCTCATTTCTTATTTTATGTATTTGCATCTTCTCTCTCTTTCTCTCTTTGTTAGTCTAGCTAAGGGTTTGTCAATCTTATTAATCTTCTCAAAGAACTAGATTTTGAATTTGTTTATTTTTTCTAGTGCTTTCTTATTTTCAATTTCATTTAGCTCTGCTCTAATCTTTGTTATTTCTTTCTTTCTACTTCTCTGGAGTTAGTTTGTTGTTCTTTTTCTAATTCCTCTAAGTGTCCAGTTAGGTCTTTGATTTTGCTCTTTCTTCTTTTTTAATATAGGCATTTTTGGTTATGAATTTCCCTCTCAGTACATCTTTTGCTGTATCACATAGGTATTGATATGTTGTGTTTTCATTTTCATTTGTTTCAAGGTAGTTACTGATTTCTTTTGAGATTTCCTCCTTGACCCATTGTTTGTCTAAGAGTGTGTTGTTTAACTTTCATATCTTTGTACCTAATCTGGTTCTCTGCTTCTTACTGAGTTCCAGCTTCATTCCGTTGTGGTCAGAGAAATTACTTTGTATAATTTCAATCTTTCTTAATTTGTTGACAGTTGTTCTATGGCCTAGCATGTGGTCTATCCTGAAGAATGATCCATGTGCAATGGAGTAGAATGTATATCCCACTGTATTTGGGTGTAATGCTCTGTATATGTATATTAGATCCAGGTTCTCTAATGTATTATTCAAAGTCTTTATTTCTTTATTCATTCTTTGGCAAAATGTTCTGTTTAATGGTGATAATGCTGTAATAAAGCCCCCAGTATAATTGTGGAGGCATGTATTTCTCCACTTTGTTTTCCCAGTGTATTCATCATGTATTTTGGGGCAACCTGGTAAGGTGCATAAATGTTTATGATTTTTCTTTCTTCTTGATAGATTGCCTCTTTTATTACTATATAGTGTCCTTCTTTGTCTCCTACAATAGTTTTGCATTTAAAGTCTATTTTGTCTGATATTAGTATCACTACTCCCCCCTTTTTTGGTTATTATTTGCTTGTAAAATTGTTTTCCAACCATTCACTTTCATCCTCCTTGCATCTCTGGGTTTAAGGTGGGTCTCTTCTAGACAGCATATAGATGGGTCATATTTCCTTATCCATTCTGCCCATCTACGTCACTTGACTGGTGAGTTCAATCCATTAATATTCAATGATATTATTGCCAAGGAATTACTTACATTAGCCATATTTTCTTTAGGTTTATGTATGTCATATGTTGTTTTTATTTATCTTCTTAGTTGTTCTTACACTCTCCTCCAACTCTCTCTCTCCCTTTTTTTCCATTTGACCTGCAGAAGTCCATTCAGTATTTCTTAAAGTGAAGATTTCTTATTGACATACTCTCATATTTTCTGTTTATCTGTGAATATTTTGAGTTCTCCCTCATTTTTGAATGCCAGCTTTTCTGGATAGAGAATTCTTGGCTGGAAGTTTTTTTCTTTTAGCGCCTTCACTATATCATACCACTGCCTTCTTGTCTCCATGGTTTCAGATGAGAAATCAGTACTTAATCTTATTGAGCTTACCTTGTATGTGATGGTTCTCTTTTCTCTTGCTGCTTTCAGAATTCTTTCTTTGTCTTGAGCATTGGACAATTTGATGAGAATCTGTCATGCAGTAGGTCTGTTAAGATTTATACTGTTTGGGGTGCACTGTGCTTCCTGAGCATGTACATTCATCTCCCTCAATAGGGTTGGGAAGTTTTCAGCCATTATTTCCTCCAACACTCCTTCTGTCCCCTTTCCCTTCTCTTCTCTCTCTGGGATGCTTATAATGTGTATATTTGTGCATTTTGTGCTGTCATTAAAATCCCTGATTCCCTGTTGGATTATTTCTATCTTTTTATCTATCTGTTCTTCTATCTGTTTGATTTCAGATATACTGTCTTCCACAAAGCTGATTCTTTCCTCTGCCGTCAAATCTGCTGTTATGTGCTTCCAGTGTAGTTTTGATTTCTTGGATTGTGCCATTTATCACCATCATATCCATTTTCTTTTTATGTATGTTTACAATTTCTTCAGTATGTTCTCCCAGTGTCTTCTTAATATCCTTAATCTCTTCCTTCACTTCATTAAGTTGATTCATGATATTTGTTTGGACATCTATGATTAGTTGTTCCATGTTCTGCATCTCCTCCTGGTTTTTAGTTTGTTCGTTGCACTTGCCCATGTCTTCCTGATTCTTGGCATGGCTTGTAATTTTTTGTTTGTGTCTAAGCATCTGTTTATCTTGATGGTTTTATTCAGTTGATTAGCTTCTCTCTCTATTCCATGGTTTTATTTTGTTGTTGTTTTTGTGTGTGTGGTAAGGTATCACTTTGACACTTCGTTCCTCTTACTCTATTTCCTTTTCACTTTGACACTTCGTTCCTCTTACTCTATTTCCTTGTTCTTTTCTATGTTCCCTTGTAAGAAAAAAAATTAGGACCAGATCAAAGGAGTTAGGAAGAGAAAAAGAATAAATGAATAATAGTAATAATAATAGTAAAATGTATGAGAGGAACAATACAAGACTTAAGAAAATGAAAAATTAACAAAAGTAAGAAGCACAGAGGAATAAAATTAGAAAAGTGGAATAGAAACAATGAAACAAAAAACAGAATAGAGAAAAATAGTTGGAATGAATTAAAAGGCTGGAATGGTCAAAAGAGGGGAAAGAAAAGAGAAAAGAGAAAAAGAAAAAAGTTTTAAAAAAGAAAGTAAACAGAGAAAAAAGGAGAGAGAGAGAGAAATAAAAACAAGAAAAATTGAAGACCAAATAAAAAAGGTGGATGAAAGAACAACAGAAAACAGAAGCTATAAAGATGAAGGAGAGAAAAGAAATAGCATAGGTATAGCAAATCAGTAAACAAAAGAAAAAAACAATAAAAAGAAGAACAAACAAGCAGAGAAACAAAGGAAGGGGAAACAGAACAAACAAGAAACAAGACAGCAGCAACTCATTTAATAAAAGGAAACTGAAGAAAACATAAAAGTGAAAATAAACAGTAAAACAGCCTTCTCTCTTAGACCCCTAAGGATGTTCTCATGCTGCTGGTGTTCATTAATCACTCACCCTGCAACCTGCCCTCTGCAGGTTTTGAACTGGGTTTTAGTGAATAAAATAAGGGAAATTAAAAAAGGAACTTTTTATTTTGGAAGAATAAGAAATTCAAGAAAAGTTAATACTATAAGAATGTCTATATGTTCCCTGTTATAAAGTTTCAGCTGGATGACTGGTAACCTGGTGGATCACTTCTCAAAGAAGAGCTGGGAATTGAACCAGGGACCTTGTATATACTAGGCAGGAATTCTTCCACTGAGCTAATCTGTCTCCTCAGGTTAGTTGTCCTTTCAGAAGTCTATCCACCCCTTTCCCTTCAGCAGGTTAGATTCTCTGTAGTCTGCTGGAGTCCTGCTGATCAGCCGCCTGTCTCTGCCTCCTCTCTGATGTAATTCCTCTCTTTTCTTAGGCGGCTGGGCATGACAGCCTACCTTAGGAGATCCCCCTCTCCTCTCCCTGTCGAGTCAGGGTCCCTTCCAATATTCAAAGGGAGCCCAGCTGGCTAAAATCACTCCAAAGAAATCACTCTCTGCCCTCCCATACCCATCTTTCTCACAGGGAAGCTGCCATCATACTCGCGTTTGGAGCAAGGAGCCAGCAGCTCCACCTAGTCTGTCCATCCTGAGGGCCTGGTATGTGTGCAGCTTCCAGCCACTGAGGCAAGCAACCCATGATTTCCTCTGGCTTCCCTATCTGTCCAGTACCCTCCTAGATGACTCAGCACACCTTCTCATTCTATATATATCCAAAGAAGCTGGCAGGGAGGAAGACATCTGCTCTCCTCTCAGTTAGATACAATTCCCCAGGAGATTTAACATTGCTAAACATCTCTGGGGTATGGGAGGGGAGCCCTTCCTGGCCGCCGGAAGGTTTACTAATTCACAATTAGTTGTTTCAGCTCTCTGTGTCTCTCTGACCCTCACTTTCCTGTGAGTTGTGAAGCAGTATCCTGGTTTGCTGTACTCCAAAGCAGGTCTCCAAGGCAGCCTCTGGCTCTTTCTCTGTTGTTGTAGTGAGAGCTGAGCTTTATCTGCCTAACCCATCGGCCATGTTCCCACAATCCCCCACGTCATATTCTTTTGATAAAGAGCCACAATACTTTAGAATCTGTGATTACCAATTAGACTTTTTAAATGCTTTTTCTTGTTTCCTGAAATATACTTGGTTTTTTTCTGAGATCAATTTTTCTGTTCATTTATCAGCATTTTCTCTTTCATGCTCCTAACTTCCCTGCTGTCTATCGACCCTAACTTCCAAATCAGTGTCTGGATTGATACTATGGTTAATTTTGTATGTGTTTCTCCAAGCTGTGCAGGCCTACAGGATGCATTCTGTTACTGGTCTGAGGGCCCATTAGTGTGATTCTCAGATCTATCAAGGTAATTAAGACCATCCACTTCCAGCACTGAGAAACAGAATCAACTTATAACAAACTATATTTGTCTGGGTAGTGTGAGAGTACTAAGGGATCTGTTACTTCTGTATGTGTTTTAATGTACCTGGCATCATTACAGCTCTTGCTTCCAACAGATTACCTTGTGTACCTAAGCCAGAAGAAATGGCCTTAAGCACATGTCCAGACCAGCCTACTTATAAAACATTCCAAGTTTCAATTATGAAGAAGGGGGCAGTGGAACATCCTGAAGATCAATCATGGTCCTTACTCAAAAGTTCATCCATCATTGAGCATCCTTTGGTAAAGATTTGAGATTGTAAGTTCGTTCCTCCAATTGATGTCCGTATGTTGCCTTTCAGCATCTGTATATCTTATTTTCACTGACCTCTCTCCTTTAGATTACAAAATTTATAAAGAGAAAGCCCTTGTGTCCATCCTTTCCATTAATCTGTACCTTCTATTTTCAATGGTTTGGTAGAGCCTCTACCTCAATGGGCATCTGTGACTGTGGATGTGAAGGGTACCATGTGCCAATGGAAAGATGCTGAAACACCTTACCCATTAATCAATATTTATTTCTTTTCTCACAGAGAAGGGTGCTGAGAATGGCAGTGTCTTGTTTTGTTCAATTCTTTGCAATGTCTGGATTTACCCTGTTTAAGTTTGCCAAGTGGCTGCCAATGCAAAGTACCAGAAAAGGATTGGCTTTTATAAAGGGGATTTTTCTGGGGTAAAATCTTACAGTTCCAAGGCTGTGAAAAGTCCAAGTTGAGGCATCATAAATGGTGCTTTCTCACCAAACTCAGTTACTGTTGATCCGGTTGTCTGGGCACATGGCATAGCAAGATGGCTGCTGCTGATTTCTGCCGAGGTCTCAGCCTACCTCCCTGGGCTCATGGCCTTTAGGAGCCCAGCTTCTGGAGCTCAGCTGTGAGCAGCCAGGCATAGGGCTTGTCTCTTCCTAGGCCTTCTCTATCAGTCTCCACTGCTCCACTTTCTTCCCAAGTTCAGCTGTGAGCTGTCAGGCATATATCAGGGCTAGTCTCCTCTTGAATCACTCTATGGGCCCAGCTTCTTGGGAGCTTCATGCTCAAGCAATCCTCTAGTCCTCTCTCACATGGCAGGATTAAAAAGTGGCAGCTTCCTTTTTCTGTGTCTGTGTCTCTCTCTTTGTGTCTCCACCTTTATCAGACCCAGAAAAAGAGCAAACTTCAGCTTCACTCACGCTTCACAGATGTAGTCCATTTGAAAGGGTCTCACACCCACAGGAATGGATTTGTTCACAAACATAATCTTTCTCATTTTGAGATTCATAAAATAATTTCAAACTTCTGTATACCCCAAGCTCAGTTTCTGTCTGCAATCTCGAAATCCACACTAAGCCTGCTGCAAGTAACTGTTGTAATTTAGTTAGTAATCAGTTCGCTCAAACTTTGGACTGGGTAAGTAACATAGGTACCATACCCTTAAAAACAGGTAGAGATGTGGAGCAAATAGGTTAAAAACACATCATAGAACATCATTTAATTAACTTTCATGACTTTCCAAGGCCAACTGCTGCTCACTGCAGCTATTTGCTGGGAATTTGTAATTACCCTAAGTATCATGGAGAAGATCAGTACTATTTGTACAGCAGCCCACTCATATAAAATCTTCAGGTTTGAATTTGCTCTGTTCCTGCTTTTCCATCAATTTGATAACATCTTCTTCTTCCAGCCTTACTAAAATCTGTCAAAATGCTTGGTTTGGTGGTTGCAACCACACTTATCTTCCAACAGTCATATAAAGGGACACATTAAAAAAAATTTTCCCTTGCTTTTTTAGACTCTACATAGAAAGTAAAGAAAGGTGGTAATGTTGGCTCAGAATGCTATCTTAAACAGAAAACATACTTAGAAAATTTTAAATTATTTTCTATATTGAGGCAATTCACTATTGCTTTATTTACTTGGAAGTAACATAGTTGTTACTTTGAGGTAATATTTGACTTGTGGGGAATAGATGATGTTGTGAAATGCAATCAAATAGCATGAGAAGAGAACTCAAAATATATGATATGCAAAAGCCTAGAGTAAAAGCCTAGGTGGGGAACTGTGACCATAAAGAAGGCCAAGAGGGAGAGTGTAGACTACAATGTGAACTATGGTCCGTGCTTAATGGCAAAGCCCAAGGATGCATTTATCAATTGCAATGAATATGCCACACTAATGAAGGATGTTTATGTGGGAGGGTGTGGGAGGTGTGGGGAGTGGGGCATATGGGAATCCCTATATCTTTTGTGTAACATTTATATAATCTAAGTTTCTTTTACAAATATATAAATTTTTTTAAAAAGAAGGCCAAGAAAAGAGTGGTTATAACTGGAAGAATTTAAGACAACATAAGGCAAGGTCCAAAAAGAAAAAAACTGTGTAATTTAAAAACACAGTAGCATCTTCTCATTGAACCACCAAATCATTCTTTTACCCCTGCTGTGAATGCTGGTGCTAGTTCACTTTTATCAGCATTCCAAATTCAGACAACAATAAATGACCTCACCCTACACATCCATGATCAAGTCAACACCATGGTCTCACACTTCCTTGATGTCCTACACCCAATGACTTTCAGTTCCAGTTTAATTCAGGAATACACTTCTATGGGTTCACCTTTGACATCTATATAACTTATAGCTGGAACACTGCTAAAGGAGAAAGTACCATTCTTTGCACACAATCTTGCAAGCTGTCACAATAAACTGACTTTGCTGCCTGAAAGAACTTCCAAAAATCACTGTGAAAAATAAACAAAACGATGTATTTACTGTTCCAAGTAAATGCCTGATATACCATAAGCTCTCAATGTTAATTTATTTTTCCCTTTTCCCAAGATAAATTCAACAATCAATTACCATTTTCCCTAATCCAATTTGTGCTCTGCCTGGAATTGATAATTACATCTCTGAAGATGACCAGATTACAAATGTATGATCTTTAGACTTAACTGTATATCAGATAACGTTTTCTAAATATTGAACATCATGAGCCAATCTTTCACATCACCTATAGTGGCAATATGATTGCAACTACTGTCTTATGATCTGTCCTTCTGGAGGCCTGTTTACTTCATTTTCAATAAGTCACATAGGTTCTGATTTTTAAATGTTGAAAATGTAACCCGAAGGGATATATGGACAGTTTGCCACATGATATGCAAAGCTATAAAATAAACATAGTACCTAGTCCATGAGTGTCTATTTTGCTTAATGATTTTTGGTTGAAAGAAATTATTCCCTACTCAAAAGCTTTACTCATGTGTATAAAACATTCTACGGCATATGATTTTTTGGCAAATAATTACTTGTAAACATTTATTGAATTTAGAAAAGTTTGCAACAATAATTGTACAGCTCATTGATCTATCCAAAGGAAACTTTTCCATGTAAGCAAACCCAGGTCAAGTAATAGAAGATTATCAGTATTTAAGAAGCCTCAAGGGCTTTTGTACCTTTCTTTCTTCCCAATATAAACATTATACTAGATTTCTAAAATGATTTGTTAGTCTTGTTGTCTCTTGAAATTGATCTGAAAAGGCACATACAGTGTGTATTCCTTTGTGTCCTCCATGTGCCCTTTTGATGTGGCTTAGTTAGTTATCAAGTGAGAAGCTAAGCCACATCAAAAGGGAACATTCAGACCTCTTAAAGGCTCAGTTTTGGAAGCTGAAAAAATGTCATCTCTGCTGCAATCTGTTGGAAAATAAGTCACAGGGTCAACCCAGAATCGATGAGAGTGGAATGAGACTTCACCTTACGATGGGAAGAGTACCCAAAACAATTCCCATCACCCTTGTTCCACCACAGGGACCATGAAATTGGGTCTAGACTTAGTATGTGCTAAATAACTATTTCTTGAGTATGCATTTAAATCAAAGAATCATTCTGTCAGTTGAAAGAGTAGTCGTTTTTCAAGGTCTGATTTACTGCTGCATTCTCTGGGAAGACTTTTTATATTCCTCCATAAGAAATAATGACTTTCACTTGAATTTAATTGCATTATAACATTTTTTCATGCACAGCATAGTGCTTGATATTTGTATTCAATTGTTTTCTTCATGTGAAAGTCAGCAAGTTGTGAAAGAAACTATATTTTATTGATAATTATCCCCAAATTACTATCACTTCATCTTTATATATAGCACAATAAATAATTGTTGAATAGTTGACAATGTTAAATTACATCATGAATTAAATATAGGATTAAAATGTTAACAAAAGAAGTATTAGTGATGGATAGATGTGATGGTTGAAGCTGATTGTACACCAGGAAAACATGTTTTTAAATTTAATCCATTTCTCTGTGTGTGTGTGAACTGATTGTAAGTAGGATCTTTAGATGAGGCTACTTCTGTTAAGGTGTGACCCATCTCATTCAGGATGGGTCTTAATCCTATTATATTAAGTCCAATATAAATGGAATGAATATGGAAAGAGAGAAAGAGAAGGCCATGGAAGCAAGAATCTGAAATCAATGGAAACCTGAAGGGAAGAGTGAGACCAGCAGGTGCTGCCATGTGCCTTGCCATGTGACAGGGGAACCCAGAAGCACAGGCAGCTGATCTTCATGGAGACAGCATTGCCTTGATGATGCCTTGATTTGGACATTTCTTCAGCCTCAAACTGTAAACTAACAAATTCCCATTGTTTAAGCCAACCCATTTCATGGTATCTACTTTGACCAACCTATGAAAATAAAATAGCAAACTTAATTTTAATATTTACTTTGACAACATGTATTTTGTATTTTTCTTATTCTAGTCAATGAAGAAAATGAGGAAAATACAGATAAAGAAGAAAATATAAATCATCCATAAACCTATCATTCAGACATAATCACAGTGAAATTTTGGGTGACAAATTTGTACTATTTATTTTATATACGCTCCAAACTTTTTTGTAAAGAATATACATCGCCTTTCTGCATTCTAAATTTTTTCACTTCTCACATTTGAAAGTAGAAAATGCAACTCTAATACTTTCTGCCAATAACAATTGAGAAAACCCAAAGCCAACAAAACTAATATTTCATCTCTAGTGCTCATCTCCAGTGCTCATTATTTTATTATTAAAATGATTAAGTTTTTGAATCCTCAGTTCTTTCCAATAAAAAAATAATTTAGATTTTCCTATGTACTAGGTTACGGTAGGTTTAAAATCTTTTAATTTACAAATTTATAATGAATATTGGTCTCAAATTATGAACACGTAATTTTCTCAATTTATAAAAGTGCTTTTTTACAACATAATTTCCTTCTTATATATCTTTTTATTTTATTTAAAATATGCTACATTTATAACATAATGCTGAAATGAATATATTTTAGGTAAAACTATTTGTTTATCAAAGGTTAATACTTTCCAGATAAATAGATGCTCCTCTATGAAATCATTTTAATAGTCAATTTTCTGTAATATATCTTTCTTTTGTGGTGAAATTATGTCAATGTGCACATGTTGCTTTTTGTGAGTACTTAAAATTTGCTTCTAAGTTAACAATCAAGAGTCACCTTAACTTTTTGACTTCAAACATGATGAATATAAGCTTAAAAGCCAGTAGCCATACAAATTGTGAAATATAGAGAGATTTCAAATTAATATCCTAATAGCCTTTTAATATGCAAAAATATTGATGAGACTATAGCATCTTAGGTTAAATAATGTGTAGTTTATTATGATCATGAGATCACAATAAGAGGAAAAGGACAACTCTAATCTACTTCACCTTACCTATCCAAAATAATCAATTGGTCATAATGCAAAGACTATGGGGCTCAATGAAAAATTGGTCATATTGTGTTTTGCTGCTTTTGTGCAAAATTACAGTTGTGAAATTCATCCATGGTTTTGAATTTATCTAAAGTTCATTCATTCTCTTTCCTGTGTGGTATTTCAGTTTATGAAGGCACAAAACATTTTTTCATTCATTCTGTTAGGAAATGTCATTAGGTTTTTTTTCTGGTTTCCGCTATGAATATTCTTGGTGTCCAAATATATTCATTTCTGTTGGGTACATAGATAATGTGTAATCTTTAGATCAATAGATATATTTAGCTTTAGGAGATAACAAAAAACAGTTTTCCAAAGACTTGTATAAATTTGCATTCCAAGCAGTGATCTATGGCTATTACATTTTTTTTCATATTCTCACCAACACTTGGTATTACCAGTCTTTATAATTTTAGCCAGTTTGGTATATAGTGTTACCTTATTGAATTATTGAGTTTTAATTTAGTTTTACCTAATGAAAAAGAATACTGAGCACCATTTTATGTGAATACCTCTTTTATGAAATGATTATCCACATAGTTTACCCATTTTTGTTTTTTTTTTTCATTTTTTTTATTCAAGTCGATCACTCATACCTACACATACATAAACAGTAAGTGTAGTAATAGTTGTGAACTTACAAAACAAACATACGTAGCATCATACAGGGCTCTCATACCTCACACTACCACCAATACCTTGCATTGTTATGAGACATTTTTAACTAATGATTAAAGAGCATACACAAAATATCATTACTAACCAAAGTATCTTACATTTGGTGTACTTTTCCCTCAACCTACCTTATTATTAATTTTTTATATCATTTATATGTAAATATACATAAACAATAAGTGTATAGTAAAAGTTGTGAACTTACAAAGCAAACATGCATAACATCATACAAGGGTCCCATACATCAACCACTACCAACACCTTGCATTGTTATGAGACATTTGTTACAAATTATGAAAGAATATTATCAAAATCTTACTATTAACTATAGTCTTTATCTTACATTTTGTGTATTTTCCCCCAACTTACCCTATTATTAAATATATTTTTATGACAAGAAGTTGTAAACTTACAAAACAATCATGCACATGTGCTGAATTCCCATACAACACCTCTCTATCAACACACTACACCATGGTGGCATGTGAATATGAGATAATATCATCAGATTATTACCAGGTCCATAGCATACATTTGGCACACTTTTTCCATACTCCCCCATTATCAACGCAGTACATCTTTGCAATAGATGCATGAATATTACATTATTATTGTTAACTACAGTCCATAGGTCATTCCAGCTGTATTTTTCCCATGCTTCTCCACATTCCCACCACCCTGCAATAGTGATGTACATCTGCTTTAGCTCACAAAGGACACTCTTGCATCTGTACCAACAACCAGAATTCTCATCCACCTCTGGGTTTACTGTGTTACTCATCCCTAGATTATTTTCTAGCTTTCTGTCAATTGCATTTACAACCTTAGACTACCATTTTCAGCCACATTCACATTTATAAACCAGCTGTTACTCACAATAATGTGTGAGTAACTCTATACATTTCCACACTTTTACAGTAAAGTTAATTAAAACTTCTACACACATTAAACATCAGTAGTCCATCTCAGTCCTCCTCTTATCTCTTTTAAGAATCCACCACCTACCACCAGGTCTTGAAAATATTTTCCTACATTTTCTTCTGGAAGCTTTATGGTTCTTGCTTTTATATTTAGGTTTTTGTTCCATTTTGAGTTAATTTTTGTATAAGGTGTGAGATAGGGGTCCTCTTTCCATCTTTTGGCTATGGATATACAGTTCTCCCAGCACCATTTGTTGAATGGACTGTTCTGCCTGATCTGGGTGGGTTTGACAGGCTTGTCAAAAATCTCTTGACTGTAGATGTGAGGGTCTGTTTCTGAACTGTCAATTCAGTCCCTTTGGTCTATTTGTTTCTTTATGCCAGTACCATGCTGTTTTTACCATTGTAGCAGGTAATATGATTTAAAGCCTGGAAGTGAGAGTCCTCCAGCTTTGCTTTTCCTTTTTAAGATGTTTCTGGCTATTCAGGACCCCTTACCCTTCCAAATAAATTTGATAATCATGCTTTCCATTTATTTTTAAAATGCTGGTGGAATTTTTATCAGGATTGCACTGACTCTGTATATCAATGTGAGCAGAATTGACATCTTAATGATATTTAGTCTTCCAAATCATGAGCATGGAACGTTCTTCTGATTATTTAGGTCTTTTTAAATTTCTTTTAACAATGAGTTATAGTTTTCTGAATACAAGTGCTTTACATCATTGGTTAAATTTATCCCTAAATATTTGGATTTTATCTGTCATATTTTATTTTCACCACCCTTTTGAGACTTTTAGTTACTTTTACTGATACAATCTTCATTTCTAGTCTCTCTTCCAAGCCTCTCTCTCCTATTTTTCTCTTTTCAGGCTGTAGCACACCCTTTAGTATTTCCTGAAAAGCCATTCTCTTGGTTATAAACTCTCTCAGTTTCTGTTTATCTGTGAATATTCTAAACTTGCCCTCATATTTTGAAAGACAGTCATGCCAGATATAAGATTCTTGGCTGGAAGTTTTTCTCTTGCAGTATCTTAAATATATCATACCACTGTCTTCTTGCCCCCATGGTTTCTGGTGAGAAATCGGCACTTAATCTTATAGAATATCCCTTATATGTTATGGTTTGCTTTTCTCTTGCTGCTCTCAGAATTCTCTCTTTGTCTTTGGCATTTGACATTCTGATTAGTATGTGTCTTGGAGTTGGTCTATTTGGATTTATTTGGATAGGAGTACATTGTGCTTCTTGGTCATGGATATCCATGTCCTTCAATAGGATTGGGAAATTTTCTACCATTATTTCTTCAAATATTCTTTCTGCTTATGGGACACCCATATCACATATGTTTGCATGTCTCTTGCTGTCATTTATTTCCCTGAGACCTTGTTCAATTTTTTCCATTCTTTTCTCCATCTGTTCTTTTGCATGTTCACTTTCAGAGGCCATTTCTTCAAGCTCAGTAATCCTTTCTTCTGCCTCCTCAAATCTGCTATGAT
>JAQZBX010009333.1:33546-46404 GCA_029593785.1 Cabassous unicinctus
TTTTTTTTTTTTTTTTTTTTTTTTGGCATTATGGCATCTGCCTTACTAGATGTATTTATTCTGGGTGCAGTTTTTCTCTTTAGTTTAGAGCTTTCTTGCCTTTTCTCCCTTGCTGGTTGTGTAATAGGAACCAAGGCTCTAGGTAGTGCTGTAAGCTGTAGAGTCTCAAGCTGCCCTCATTTCCCCAGGGACAGATGAAGCTTCTCCCAACTTTCTCCTTTGCCAGGGGTAGGGACAGAGCCACAGCTGTGTGTAATAATCCAAGTCATGCAGGTGTAGACTGTAGTTGCCCAGAGAGCTGATGAAGCTTCAGGCCCTTTTCTCCCCTGCCTATGGCAGGGATGGAGCTGCAGGTGTGGGCAGCAGTCTATGCCATGCGGGTCCAAAATGACCGCAGTTACCCCAGTAGACTTCCAACTATTCAGTCTGGGCCAGCTGAATGTACCTGCAGTTACCCAGAGAGGCTGGTGCAGGGCCTGCCAGCTTCCCCACTGCTAGAGGTGGCGCTGAAGCCTAGGCTAGGGCTGCCAGCTGTTCTGGATGAAAGAAACTGGTCCTTACTAGCACTGTGATTTTCTGTCAGCCCAGCTTCCTCTCATGCTGGGTGCGGAGTCAAAATGGCAGCTACTGGCCTCTTTCCCACTTGGACAGTTTCAAATTTTAGCTCTTCTTAGGGTTATACTTTAGCCAGCCGAATTTACTAATCAGTAGCTGAAATCAGTGGCCAACCATCTCTTCCTCCCCTGTTTTTGGGAAATGGAGCTTCCAATTCCAGCCACAGAATAGCTCCTGAGGCAGCTTGCACTACCAGAGTAGGATGATCACCAGCCTCCGCAGCATGTTCTGTATTTTCAGGGAGAGGCTGGTGCAGGTCCCCCCAGCTTCCTCCCTGCCGAAGGTGGGTGTGGGGCTTAGGCTAGAGCTGCAATCTGATCTGAATGGAAAGAAGCCGGTTCCTACCAGCACTGTGATTTTCAGTCTGTCCTCTACTTGTCGTGCCAGAGGTGGGGTCAAAATGGTGGCTACCGGCCTCTTTCTTACTTGGGCAGTTTCAAACTTTAGCTGTTCTTAGGATTATACTTTAGCCTGCAGAGTTTACTAATCAGTAGCTGAATTTGGTGCCTAATTGTCTCGTCCTCCCCTGTTTTTGGCAAGTGGAGCTTCCAACTCTAGCCGCGGAATAGCTCCCGAGGCAGCTTGTGCCTCCAGTGGAGGATGGGCACCGGCCTCCCAGGTGTGGAGTGCTCTACTTACGAACCTTCTCTGCAGATGGGCAGTCTCCTCCTTCCATTCTTTCAGGGATGTTGCAGGATGCACTTCTGGTGTCCTGGAGCCCCCAAACAGGTACTTTAGATAGCTCTGGGTGATTACTAACTGCCGTGTAGCAGGAGCTGACTCTAGGAGCTCCTTACTCTGCCACTGTCTTTCTGGTTGTTCTCCCATTTTTCTTTTTAGTTGTCTGCCTTTTCCTTTTTGATTTGATCTTTATAAGCTTTGATGAATATTTTATGCATATTTTCTCCCATTCTGTGACTTACTTCTGAATTTCTTAATGAGAGATTTATATGAAGAGAGGATCTTAATTTGAATGTGGACAAATTTGTCAATCCTTTCCTTTATGGTTCATGCCCTTTGACCTTTAGTATCCTTTCAGGAACACTTTTCCCACCCCAAGGTCTGTAAGATCGACTTAGCTTTCTCCCTTCAGCTTATTTTATCTTTCACATGTAGATCCACAATTCAACATGTATATATTTTTGTGAACAGTATAAGATTGATGAAGAGTCCTTTGTTTCTTTATGAATATTCAAAAGAGGAATTCTTTTCTCCACTGCTCTGAGTGCATATATGTGAAAACGAACCACAATGCTTTCCTGGGAGCGAAAACTACATATTTGGTTTATATTTTCACAAGCAATTCAGATGTGAGGCATAAAACATAAATGTTTCTCATCTTATTCAAGCTCTTGAACTGAAATTACTGTTGCCAAAACTCTCTACCCAGTGGCATGTTTTAATAATGATAATGGAAATATCAACTACTAATCAATTATCAACTTCCAAAGTGAATAATCAACATACACTTCATGGACCCAATATTCTTTCTAAACTATAAGATAAAGCAGTAGTATTTGTATTTATTAATAATTCACAATATGGTAGCACTGGGAATATTTGAAATCTTTAAAATTCAAAAACCAAACCTGTATTCTTCAATGCCATTTATTGTTGTACATTGTGGCTATTTCTTCTGTAGAGAAGTTAAATGTCTATTTATATTTATCCTGGTCTTTTGCCTGCTATCAACACCATGACAGTTTATTGAATCTAATTTTTTTGTTACAATTTTACCAATCATTGTATGATAAGGAGGTAAACTATTTTGGAGTTTTCTTTTTTCCCTCATTATGATCTCACTAACTCATGATTACAGAAACCCATACACCATTAAATAGTGTCCTGGTCCATGTCAACTATGAATTAATTGAACTGAGATAATATGGGATTGTCAATATTTTTACTTATCCTTTGGCTCTTAGAACAACTTTAGTAATATTAATTTTTATTATTTTCTCATTTCAACTTTCACAACTCATCTGGATGCTAGCTTCTAAATTATCATCATGTTTGAAGTAAAAAACTTAAAGAGGATCTTTAAGTAATTAGAAACAAATTATTAGTGATTGTGGAAAAGGAACATATGTACATTGACATAAATGAAACACAGAGAACATTAGAAGATTTATTACAGAAAATTGGCTATTGAAATGAAGCCATAGAAGAGTATCTAATGTGTAAATACAAGTATGCAACCACTAATTTAAAATTTTTCAAGTACTATTAATATAGGGTTTATGTTTTCCTTTCAACCATGCAACTCCTTATAATTAATCTTTAAAAACTCTTCAGTATAAAAAGTTTTAATTAAAACGTATATAATCCAACATTGAGTATAATAGTAAAATATTAATTTTTAATATAAATATTTAAGATGGTAAAGCACAAATCCTATTAAAATGATGCCAATAAGAACATTCAATTACTTCTGGGGATTCGAGAAAATTTTATGTATATATTTTGACAATATTTATTATAATTTTGTAAATGGAAATTTCAAATTTTCTCATACTACACCTCTCGAGGGGGAGGAGATCACATTTTCCCAAAGACCTAAAGACACAGAAACTTAAAAATTTTCTAAGAACTGAGTCATCAGTATGGACTAAACTGAAGAGTTGACTCCAGTGCCAAAGTATTAGTTATGGTGCTTTTTGTGTTATTCAGCTATTATTGGTGAAAAGTATTAGACTTGTGTAAGGGAACATAAAATTTGGAGGGCAAAAATGCCATGTGTGTTCTTTTTTAAGAAAAGTTAAGGAGATATATATAATAGAATCTACAACAAAAAGTTAAGTATAACTGTGGCTATTTGATATTATTTATGAATCCCCAAAAAAGAGAAAAATTATGTTTATATACTGGTCTGTTCCTCTAGATATGATGCCTTTTGATTGCATTAAATTCAAAGGTTTTAAGTTTATTTGATAAAAATTTAGGTCTTTGACCTAAATCAGTAGGGTGTGACTCAGGATGGAGTCCCCCCTCCCCCACCCTTGGTGGGCTGATAAAAATGGACACTCACTCAAGAAGACACACAGGAAGGGAGAGAGCTCTGTCATGTTTGGTCCTGGGGCCTCGGAGAAAGCTGAGCCATTCACCTGATAGTTTGCAGCTGAGCAGCTGAAAAGAAACGAGCCCTATGCCAGACTGATATAGGAAGCCCTGAGAGACGAGCCCTGTGCCAGCCTACAGCTGAGATCAGAAGAAGATGGGTCCATGGAACCTTAAGAGGAAGAAGGAAGGAGAGACCAGGCAGAGATCACCCACCATCTTGCTTCAACACATGGCAACTGACTTTGGTGAGAAAATACCTCTTTCAGTACCTTGAGTTGGACTCTTTAGGGCCTTGTAACTGTAAGTTTTTACTCCAAATAAATACCTTTTATAAAAGCCAACAGATTTCTGGTACGTTGCAACAGCACCCCTTTGGCTGACTAATACAGTGATTATCTCAAATGATGCATATGGATATTTTTTATTTTCTTCTTTGTGTTGTTCTAGATTACCCAAATTTGTACTAAGTTGATAGCATATATTTTTATTATATTTGTAACATAATATATCTATAATATTTGTAATGAGAAAAATACAAAAATATCTGTTGTTAAAAATATTTAAAAGATGCCTTCCCTTTTGGCAATTTCTTACAAAACAAAACATAGTCTTACTATAAAATATAGGAATTGTGCTTCTAGGTATTGACCTAGCCAATTTGAAACATAAATCCACAAAAAAAACTTGCACACAAGTGTTTATAGCAGCTTTATTTAGGATTACCAAAAACTGGAAGCAACCAAGATGTCCTTAAATTACTGAATAGATAAATAAACTGTGATATATCCATGCAATGGAATGTTATTCAGTGGTAAACAGATATGAACTATCAAACCCCAAAAGACATAGATGAATCTTAAATGCATATTACAAAGTGAGCGATGTCAGTTAAGAGGCTACAAATTATATAACTTAAATTACCTGACGTTCTGGAAAAGGCAAATAAACAGTGATGATAAACATATCAGTGGTTGCCAAGGGCTTTGGAAGAGGGGATTTGTTAGAGTGGTGAGACTATTCTTTATGATACTGTAGTGATGAAACCCATAGAACTTTATTGGACAAAGATTAACGTTAATGGATCAAATCTTGGAATTATTTAGGACATTGGTGGATCCCAGGATAGAAGGTAGAATGTGAGAAAAGAATCTAAATGTATTACAAATCAACATTACTGAAGGGGGTGAGGAAATAAGGTACTGACTTTGGTAACTGGACATGAGTAGCTTCTGGAAAACTAAAGGAAAAATAAACTCTAGTTGATAAAATTATTTCCCACACAGGTACAGTGGAACAATTATGAAGCCATGATACGGGTATATTGGAGTTGAATAATTAAGTAAATGGATGGCAGATAGTGGGAACCAGGTTTTTCACTGTTGGAGTTGGATGTTACAAAGAAGCAAGGGGAGGAGGCTAGAATGATCCATGTGGTGATGGTTTAAGTTAGAGACATCAGTATTGAACTCACGTTTAGCTTAATGTAGATGCAGATGATTACAAATAGACCTGCTATAGATTTATTAATATAGTTGGTTTAGTACACACACTTTTTTCTCTGTCAGCTGAGAGGGCCTAGCACCAATGATTCCACAGTAGCAGCAAGCACACCTCCCACCCAGATCTTGGTTTCTAATGCCATTCTTCATTAAAAGGAACCTGGGCTTTCTTAGAGAAATGGTTTTTTCTAGGACAGGGGTAGAAATAAACATGATGAGCCTGTATCATTTTATAGTGCCAGAAAGTACGAAAGTGTTCAAACGAAACACATCACAATGACAGATGGAGGTATTTAAAAGGATGCAGGAGTCAACTGAAAAGCTCCCAATGACCAAAGCTGGGCCAATTTGAGCAACGAAATAATTAAAATACTATCACAGTATATGCATCTGTCCATACTGATAAAAATAAATCATCAAATAAATAGGGGACAACAGACAAATTTCATGTACAGAAAATTTGAAATTTGATGTAGTTATTTTCTCCTCAAGGAAGTGGAGCCTTGACATATACAACTTCATCTAGGTAATCAAATTAACACCAACAGTGGCATGTCATGTTGATAGTACATCCCTTCATATCATGTGCTGAAAATGGCATTTGACCTCTGTGATCTTCGTCCCCAGAAAGATGCCAGTCTAAACATGAGAAAACATTACACAAATTCCAATTGAGAGCATCCAACAAGATACCACTATGCTCAAAACTGTCAAGGCCATCAATAACAAGGAAATTCTGAGAAACTGTCATTGCCGAGAGGAGTAGAAGGAGGTTTGTCCTGGATGGGATCCAGGAACAGAAAAGGAGCAACAAAACCCATTAGGTAAAATCCAAGGATTTAAATAATGTATGGACTTGAGATGATAAAAAAGTATCAATGATGTTTCACTGGTTGTGACAAATGGGTCTTTTGTTATACAGCAATATATAGCTGGAAACAAATTTGGTATTTGTGAAGTTGGCATGGGAACCTGCAGAAGAGTTAAAAGCAGGTTGTGAAGTCTAAAAAGGCAATGAGAAGTCACTCAGAAAATTGCTACTTAAGTCTGCAGAAAAAGGAACCCAACTTACGTATGGAGTAACTTTAGGTAAACATTACTTGCTCTAAGAAGTAAGCAAGTAAAGGTACTTAATGATCTTGTGGGTTTCAATAAGGAGATTTCCAGGCAGAAGGTTGAAAATTCCAACTGACTTTCTTTAATTCACTATGAAAAATTGTAGAAATACAACAACAACACATACATGCACAGGCACACAAAACAACTTAAAAGCAACTATTCAGTTTTTAAGGAGAATTTCCAACCCTGGATTAGGTGGGTAGAAAATAAAACAGTTCTCATCCCAAATTTATCCAGGCAGCCAAAGATTATCCAAGTAAGAAATAGCTTCACAGCAAAAATCAAAACCAGGGGGTTTCTAGATTTAAGATCAAGCCAAAGGTATGCCTGAAAGACCCTCTGAGGACATTTGTCTTCTATGACATCTCTTTTGGTGCTAGGAATGTTCCCCCCTGCAACCCAGTGGCAATACTGACAGAAGCCTCAACCACAAGGAGATGCCATGTAGAGGAAAACTGAGATGTCCCAGCCGACAGACCCAGCTGAACCCGCATCTGAGAACCAACATCAACTCTCAGCCACATTGCCATACCGTGCTGAAAGTTTCAGCCCCAGTCAAGCCACCAGGTGGCTACATTTCCAGCCTACTCCTCATGGATCAGAAGAACCACGTAGCTTAACCGAATCAGCCTACACAACTGGAAGAGATGATAAAGGTAGGTTTTAGCCATCATGTGCCATGGTGCATTGTTACATAGTAATAAATAACTACAGCTGTCTCCATGTATATTACGATATATCATGGAAAGTTTACAAAGCAAAATAATAATAGTCACAAAAAATTTAAGGGCTATGAAATAACAAAGAGGTTTTTAGACATTGAATAATAAGTATTTTAGTGAAATTATTTTAGATAAGACCTCTCTCAATTTAAAATGAAAATTAAGATAATAATTTTGGACATGTTAAATTTTATAGACTTATTACATATCCAAGTGGGATTTTTAATTAGTTTTTGAATATACGAGTTTGGAATTCAGTGGAGAGGTTCCAACTTGAGATAAAAAGTTTGGAGACATTTGCCAATAAAAGGTATTCAGAATCACATGGTAAGGTGTAACATATAGGTTGAGAATTCAGAGAGAGAGAGTACAATAGACAGCAGCATGGGGGAGAAGAAAATTTGAAAACAAAAATGTGAAAATGCACACAAGAATTGTGAATAAACGGTCTATTTAAATTGAACAGGGGACAAGGCAATCAGCAGAAATGCTGTATGTTCTGTACAATACAGGCAAAAGGTACACGATGTATATTTTATTTTTCCTTAAATTCCTATCAATTTCGTAGATTTGGCAGGTCCTAAAAAATAAGAAACACATTTTACTACAAGGAAACAAGTAATAAAGGAGTGAAAATGCAGCAGTGAAAATGTTCTCTTATAGCAATTAGAGGTTAATGCAGGGAGGAGGTAAGACTAAGCAGAGGCAGACAAGAAACTGCTGTCAACAGTGGTTAAGTGAATTTGATTTACTGTGGATGGGTCACCTCAATGTTTTGCACAACTTTTATATCACAACATCTTCCCAAGAAAAAGATTAAATTTTGTAGGTTTTCATGGGTGAATAAAAAATGGCATGATATATATTCCCATTTTCAAATAAAAGTTCCATTTTTCATAAAGAGTAGAGAGAGTAGATGTAGAGATGTAGTTTTCTATTATTTAATCTTCAACATTACAGTATTTTCAAAAGGGTTCAATAATTTCTTACTGAGAGAAAAACGAAAGGTTACATCAACTATCAAGACTTGAAACTCACCTTTCTACTCATCTGCTCTTTCACAGGTAATTCCAGGCTTTTTACCCCAGTCCCTCATCTTTTGAACCTCACCCTCATTTGTTCCCACTTCCATCACTTTTGCTCAGACTAAATTAAACTACCTACTCTTTCCTTTATACTGTATTACCCACCTGGTGCCTTTTATCTTTGGCTTTATGTTCCATATCTTTTCCTCCAACTCATTTCTATTAAAACCCTAAACACTCTTTAGGTCTATATCAAATTTCATTTCCTACTCACTCTCCAAATAACTGACTGGATTATTCTCTTTCTCTGTAAGTATCCATGGCATTTAAAAATGTGTTTCTTGTGTTTAAAAATATTAACAATTGAACTAGAGGAAAAGATTCCAATTCTGTTAGAACAACAATAACAAGTACTGGGAATATTCTTAAGAAATGTGAAGTGACATAATAAAATTAGTAAAATTATATTGAGGAATGGTCTGCTTCTTTCAGTGGATAAAATATTGTAGTATAGCTGAATGGGAGGGTGAGCGTGAAATAAAGAGGAAAATGGGATCCAAACGCACATATATCTGTAGGTCATGTTAGAATTATGGGCTTCACTTTATGGCTAATGGGAAACCATTGGAGAGTTTTAGAACTGTAGTTGCATAATTGGATTACCTTTGTGAAAGAGTTTTCTTTAAAAAAAAAAAAAATAACATATATTGCACAAGGGTGAATATTAGATGTGAAGACTGACCTATTACAGGGCTAGAGAAAGATCTTGGTGATAGTTAATAATCTCTAAAGTAATCAGGGCAACTGTCATCGTATTTTCTGAAATAGGATACATTCAGTAAGAGGAAGATGTTAAGATTTGATCTGTGAAATTTGAAGTGACTGAAATTCATCTGTAATATTTATATGGCCATTTAAATGTAGACTCAGGAATAAGGGTTTGGCTGGCCTGAATAGAATCTCAATAAGCATGTGTTGAATTACATTATTAATGAATGATTGGATGTGATTGGAAATTGAGGCCATTGAATTGGATAAATTCAGAGAACGTGTGTAATGTGGGATGAGTAGAGGGTTTATGACAGAGACACAAGAAATTGCCCTCTTTAGGGGTAGGATGGAAGGAGAAACTCCAAAGGAGACTGAAAGAGAACAGTCTGTGCTGTAGGAAGCTCTCCAGAAAAGAGTGATACTGCTGAAGCCAAGGGAAGACAATGCTTTAAAAATTGAATGGCTAACAATGTCAAGTACTAAGGAAAAGACAAGCATGATAAGACCATTTCAAAAAATCATATATATTTAAAGGCATCAAAGCAATGTGAGCTGTTAGCAAAACTGTTTTAGTTATGTCAGAGGAGGAAGTCATGGTTGAAGAAAGAATGAGATTTGATCAAGTAGGACAAGTATGGGTCAGTGGCTGGAATTGATGACATGACCAATGGAAAGAATTCTGGTTAAATTTTAGAGAATCTTATAATAGGATTATTTGATGTTGGGAAGGTTCCAGCAGAGAATGAAACTGAAGCAGTGATGGGGGTTAACTGCTGAGAAAGCAGAGGTTTTCGAGTCTAGACCACATGTTGGAGACTTGGCCTTAAAATTGCAATGGATCTTAATCTGTTGTTTGTATCCTCCTGATTCTTTGGTATCCATTCAGACAATTTCTTAAGCCATCCACTATGTAACTGACTTTATTCCCTCAGGGATCTGAGGAGTAGGTGGGTGCATTTTCCATGTTTTTAGTATGTCTCTCATTGCAAATGCATTCATCTTTTCCTTGTGAAGTGTAATTTTAAAAATAAGCTATTTTTCAATTCTTCCTCCCTAGAGGGAGGGGATGCTATTTTAACTTAACTGTTTAGACTTTGAAATGTATCTATCTGTGCCATCTAAGCTTTGAAGAAGCTGACTGGTTTTACTCAAGTTTGGTACTTGATCTATAAGGCTGTAAACTTAAACTTGTCTACCAGGGACTCAGTCAGCCATTTTGTTTCACAATAAAAAATCCAATGTGCATATTATAAAATAAATAGATAAGGAAGCTGTTTTGCCTCAGCCCAATTTCTTCTTTCCCTTGTTGCAGCATCTTTTCATAGACCACCACTTCCTAAAATGGGGCAATATCAACTTTTGTCAAAAGCATAAAATGATAATAAGAGAAAACAAATATTTGTTATAGGAGTACAGAATCTTCTCATTATATTTGTGAAGAGCAAAGGCATCCGTGTTACTTATTTTATATATTACCATGCAATTTTATAAGCTAATTCAGAAAGTAAAGTGAAATGATAATGCAAATTACTTGATTCCATATATACCATTGTCTTGAAATTCTGCACACTGATACGTTATTTAGTATCAAAAAGACATAATCTGAGGAAAATGCACACCATTTTGCTAGGAGGTTGGGGACAATTTGTGAAATTGGAAATTTAATAGATCTAAGTTTAAGCTTCAGACACCCCATTCAGTCATAGTTTATAGTTGTACACGTTATTAACCTGATTGTCAGCTTTCTCATTTTACAACTGGGTGGATTTAGTCACATCTAATTTACAAGGATGTTGAGATTTAAATAAGGTAACCTGGGACTCTCAAGCTCTGAATAAGCATTGAAAATAGAATGCTGCCATTGTAAAATGAATTTACATATAAACTCAAAATTTTGGCAGCTCATTACCATGTAAACCTGAGTCAAATGATCAAAACCTCAAAATGTATGAGCATGGATGAGGTAGAAATCATAGGCAAATATCAATCACTGACTGTTGGATATACATACCACTCATGGGAGATACCCGAAGACGACCCAAACTACCGGCTGCAAGGCAATCATATATATGACTCTAAGCGTGCACAGGAATATCTCAGATAGGGGCATTTAGAAGTTAAGAAAGTGCACTGTGTTCTCTATGAAGTGAAATATTTAAAGCTTGGAGTATTGTCATCTAGTTGTCTTGTTAGCGTGTGGCCTCTCAATTACTGCTGTGTTTTCTGAGCAGGAGCTGTAGATCTGACGGGCACCCTGCATTCAGCTCAGCCTGTATCTACTCACTGTTATCATTGTTAGACAACATTATCATTATGGAAAGGGTAGAACTCTTGGTCCTGACAGTTTCCTCCCTATACATTTTTGCAAGCCAAAATCTCTTCCATCTTTTGTCTGTGAGTTACATAGTAATAAGAAAGTTTATTGAATTATTAATTACAACAATAGCTGATAATAATAAGGTTTATTGAATTATTAGTTACAACAATAGCTGATTGTAGGCATCTTAGCGTCAATGTTGCTCTGTTGGTTTTTGCTACCGATATCAGTAGAGCTTGACAGGAGATTCAGTTCTGTTCCAGCTCTTTTTTTAATCCACTACTTAAACAGAAGTGCTGTGATAAACGTACCATATTCTAAAAAGATCTCTTTTTTCCCCACATCAATAAGTGTTATGCCATATCTAAAGACAAAGTCCTTCACAATTTCTTAGTGATGGTGATTGGGGCATTTGCTGACAATTCTATAGTCACCATCACTATCAGAGCTGGCAATGAACTTCAAAAAATTAAATTCATGCCACAGTATTTACTAAGCTTAATCCACATGTTGTCCAAATTGGATATGGGCAATTCCAACCTGAAACAGTACTCAGAATTTTGTCATGTTGGCAACAATTCTGATAAACAAGGAACTCAAATTCTAAATGAGAAAGATCAGATTTCACAACATCTGAGTGTTAGTCACATAGTTAATGAGGAAATATAGAGGACCCAAGGAAAAGCAAAACAAAAAGAGAAAAAAAATAATAACAATGGAAAGGAGCTTATGTTAGTGTTACTGGAGGGCAAGGAGAACAAGAGAGAGCTCATTACTTACCAGCCTTCCTTCATAGACCATGACTTTCTACATCTGATCCTTTTCCCCTATTCTGGCTACGTACATTACAATAGGCATCATTAAATATATGGCAACAGTCTGTGCCAGAGGATAATGTTGGAACTATAAATGACTCGTGACACTAAAATAGAATCATGGATTCTCACAGTCAGAAGGGAACTAGGTAAATAACTGATGTGAGAAACACTTCTGCTTGTTCATGAGTGCTTGAATATTCCCAGTTTCAGGGAACATATTATCCAGAAGGTAAAATCATGGGAAAAGCTGGGTCTTTTGAGTGTATTTGACATGAATTTGAATCTTTGATCTACTTTTCTAGTAAATGGTCTTGAGAGAGTAAGATAAACTCTCTATTGCTCAATTTCCTCATTTTGGAATAGGGATATTATTTCAAGCCAAATAACATATTCATTATCTTTCAAGAACCAGGTTATTTGTTTCTTTTTCCAGCTTTCCATGGCCTCTGTTCTGAGGCACTCTTGACTTGAATTCCATAGCACCTAGTATATTAATAGTTGTGGTGTCCTTCCAACATTCATTCCTAGCATGAAAATAGTAAAGGAGACAATTTAAAATCACAGTATTCTCATGATACAGATATCAGCTATTGAGTAGTCATTTTAAGTTATCTTTTTGTATCGATACTATTAGAGCTATAATCCACCAACCCCTAGGCTAGGTCTATCACCTGAGAAACTGTTTAAGCAGGGTACTTTTGATCTCAAGTCATAGGAAACTTAAGAACAAAGGTATCTTAAGGCTAAAAGAATTAAGTTCCAAAGGGCTCCACTGATGCCTATATTTGTAAATTACAGAGAAATACTGGTTTGAGTCATCGGTCAGTGACATCAGTGAGACTTACTTCCCTTTGGCCTCTGCATTCTGCCTTCCAAGTTCTCAGTTTCTTTTTTTTTTTTTTTTTTTTTTTT